>JAURVB010002138.1:0-28914 GCA_033002965.1 Piper betle
TGAGCCAAAACGGGGTGTTACATGGGCCTTTTGGGCCCCCACCCAAGCTCTGAAACCACTGTTGGACCCTTTGGGCCCCCAAAAAGGACTTTAAACAACCAAAGGAAACTCGCAATAAGTATCACAAGCATCTCTTAATCCAAAAACTAGCTCAAAGAATAAGGTTTTCCCATTAGACTATATACAAGTCGCTAACAACCTCTACGACCGATGTGGGACAAACCCAACAACTCCCCTTCACATATCCGGCGTGGCCCGAAACCATTATCGTCTGACACACTCCTCTTAAATCAGACGGCACCCACCTGACAAACTCTTCTTAAATCAGAGGGCACCCACGAACCCATGAAGGAAACAACAATAATTGGTGTAGACATACCCGACTCGAACTTGGCTCTGATACCACTTGTTAGGCCCTTTGGGCCCTCACTAAAGTTCAGAAACTACTGTTGGACCCTCCGGGCCCTCAAAAGAGACTTTAAACAACCAAAAGAAACTTGCAATAAGTGTCACGGGCCTTTCTTAATCCAAAGCTAGCTCAAAGAATAAGGTTTTCTCATTAACATATATAGAGTTACCAATAACCTCTACGACCGGTGTGGGACACACCTAACAAATGTGACTATGATCTTCTTGTGGGTCGTCGTTTTGGCTTGTTTATGATGGTGTATGTGTTATACCTTATTATTTATATTGTGTAGAAGATATGAGATAAGATAGATAATTTTTTATAATTATGCTACACTTTATTTTGTTCATAAATTTGATAATTAAGTAAGACTTCTGTTTTGAAAGTAATTGCCCGTCTTGGACTCTTGATAACGAATTGATATTAGAGCCGATCTAAAACTATTTTAGATGTGGATTAGAATGGATTTGTAGATCGAGGTGGGGTCCACAAGGCCAATGAAATTTCCAAAGAGGGATAGACTAAAGACATGAAGGGATAACAACCGATATTGACGGGGAAAATCTTAATCTTCAACGGGATGAAATACTTTTTAGGTGATGATCTAGCCTATTAATTTGTTCTTGGATGGGTCATTATTATTGTGTTGTGGGGCATTAGAAGCTAGGTTGATGTAATATATAACCTAAGCATAGACACACCAGGAAACACATAATAAATTAATTGCCTTCTCAAGACTAGATGACTAATTTCATAAAATAAATTTATGAGCTTGACTTTTTTTTAGGATTAGAAACAATAAGTTCCACCTTGCATGTTGTTCACTTATTCTCTACACACTAAAATGCCGTTTTCAATTGAAAATATGCTGCTTGAAAGAAGAATAAACTTAAATTTGGGTTTAAGATTTATGATTTAAAGAATTGAGGTTTATCAGCCAGGGAAAATGGCTTTCCCGTTACAAAATATAGGATTGAAATCCGCTCGGGTAGGAGGCCATTTCGGTGGCCATCACCGCTAATCAAATGGCAGGAAAAACAACCCATTTCGGAAATTTCATGAATTTTTAAACTTATGTTCCAAAAAAATTACAATTTTTCTAAAAATATCCATGAAATCTGATTTGTGAGAACCGGAGAGATTTCGGTAGGAAGATGAAACTAAATGGAAAAGAAGTAATCTATCAAACATTTTGGCTCAATTGTCCTGATTTCTTGGATTAAGAAGGTTTATATTAATTTTTATCGTTAGTGTTCTGCAAAGCCGCACCAAACACGACAAAATATAAATGATTAGCTTTTATTAACGTCATTTTTTGTCCATGTTTATTCCTTACAATTAAAAACGTGGCTGACCCAACACCATCAATAAATTAATTTTTAAATGCATATAAAAATTGAGAATTGAAAACCTAAATGGGGAAGCCCATTATTGAAAAATGGTAGCAATTGCTACCTTTGAATTTATTAAAATTTATGAAACGAGACACACCAGTCACGCCATTGTTATAATATATATATATATATATATATGTATATATAGCCTTCTTGTTATCTGTGTTTGAGCAATCTGAGTGGTTGGATTCAAATCCAACGGCTGAATAAAAATATAAGGTTGGGCGCGCGCTGCGCTGCGCAGACCAACGGCACAGACGCGGCGGCCGCGCGCGCGCCAGACCGCGCGCAGTTCGCCGCTGCGCGTTCGGCCGGCCGTTTAGCGGCCGCGCAGGCGTGCGCGCGCGCGCTTCCTAGGCGGCCGCTCGTAGCCGCGCGGGCAGCCGCCGCGGGTGTACCGCCCTCCCCGGGCACCGGGTCCCCGCCACCGCGCGCGCCCCGACCGCGCCGCGCCCCCCCCCGAAGCGGTCACTGTGTTTGAGCCTGCCTCGTCGCGTCGACTGTCGTGACGGTCTTGCGACGGCCTCCCTTTCATTTTTGATCTTAGCGGTTGAGCGCTAGGTCGGCGGCCTTCAAAAGACAAACTGTCAGCTTCATGACATTGCAGTAGCAAACCATAAAAACTTGTGTTTTCATATATTATGTGTATTAATAATAGCCACAGGGTGTCCTGTAAAGGGGTATGTACTGTACGCTCATATGTGTATGTGTGTATTGTACATAATTTGGTACATTTATTTTACGTTGGCATGGATAATTTTTTCAGGTTAATGATGTTTTTTAAATAAATTTTTTACAGTTTTTAGAGATTTAGAGGTAGTTATGGAAGTTGCACTTAATTTTATTACCTTAATTATAAAAAAGCTAATTCAAATCTTTAAGATTTATCAAAAACATCACTAGAAAATATCACTTATGATAACCATTTTTTATTAAATCCCTTTTTTAACCGGATATTTTTACCAATCAAATCTAAATAACTGGGTTCTCTCTCTCCATATCCACATCTAAATTCATCACTGTTTCCATGTCGATATATGATTCGTTGCTAGTTGCTACAGTTTGCTAACGTGGAAAAAATAACCCCGTTCCGCGGATGCGTACTGGCGTGAGTGAGGAGGACCGGAGGAAGACAAGTCAAGGACTGCGGAAGATAGCACTGGGTCAATGCTAGAGGGGGTCATCTCCTCCAACTCGTCCTCTCTTCCTTGTTTGGATCTTCCTCCCTCTTTCCCGAGGAGGCGCTTCCAGTAGTAGGGACGCCCCCCACTTCAAAGCTTCCATCTTATCTCACTTCCTCTACCGGCCCGGTCGACTACACCGACGGCAAGTCTTTGAACCAATAAATGGCGGTAATTTTTTCTGGGTTTTGAGTTATGGGGTGGATTTTAGTGATTTTATTCGGTACCCATTTTTTTCATCTGTGTTCTTGAGGTGTCGGGATAGGTTGTAGTGGAAATTCTGTTTCTTTTGGATTGTTGTTGGGTGTGTATGATTGGAATTGTCAGTAGTTTTTTATGTTGACCAGTTACTTTTTGGGGAGAGGTTTTGTTTCAGTTAGGGAGTTTTGTATCTGTGGTTGGATCTTTGGAAAGCTGATGTCTGTGAGCATGTATGTGGCTTTTGCCTTCTATGTTATGTGCCTTTCTCTATCTGCTACAAATGTTTGCTTATTTGATGTGGTTGTCTCTGGAACTTACATGTGCTCTGGTGTTTGATTTAATCTGTTTTGTAATTTTAAGACACACTTGGTGCTTTTAACAGATTGACTGAATAGCTATAAGAATATTTATAAGTCCTGGCATTCAACAGATTTTTGTGCCTGTGTAGATGCTGACGATTTATTAATTAGATTTTTTGCTAAAGTAACTAAGTATTTCCCCAAAATTATCAAGAATGCTTGGTCTTGCTTAGAAGCTTCGAGCATTTGATAAGATTTTTTTGAAAGATCATTGCATTCTTATGAAGAAAACTTGGACCATTGTTTTTGCTTTAATTTGTTTCTAACTCTTCTTTTTTCTTTTTGGTTACCTGATTATTTCTTTGTCAATATATTTTTTGATAAAAAAAAAGACATTCGCCACTTTCTAAACAATAATGTACAGTGTACTTTCGTGACAAGGTAAGCATTTATATTTTTTGTGCATAGTTATAAAGACCGAATGACTCAGATGGGATTGTGAGGTGAATTTTCATTGCTAATGATGTTTTTCTTTTCTTTTCTTTTTTTTTTTGTTGGATCTGTTTTTTAGTTAATAGGGATATTTTCTCATATATGTGGTTTGATTTACTGCTCTGTCAAGTGCATTTTTTCCCGTTGTAGTTTATGTGGAATTGGGAGTAATGAGCTGGCTTTCCTTATAATTGTTTTTTATTTGAAGTTTCTTTATCTCTGTATATAAAACATCCTTGTGATTGTTTGTGTGCATGTTTACTACTAAATTGCCTCTTTTGAAAATTATTTGTTGGTTCTTAGATCAAAAGGGCTTAAGTGTGGGATAATGTTAATGAGTTACTTTATTTTCAGGTATATTAAATGAGGCCCACCTAATTTTGCTTGCACTATTATAGAAAAATACTTTGAGTACAATCTATTTTGTGTTATTATCTCAATACTCACTCATTGGAAGAAGTTTAAGAAGAAGCAAGCTAAATTTATATAAAATTGTGGCCAATGTTTCTTTGACTATGTTGAGTTTTTATACAATTTTGAATTGGCATATGGTTAGTGTTTATCGAGATGCTTATAACCATAATCTGACTTGTAACCAATCACTTGATTTTTCTAATTCATTTATTTATGCATGCTCTACATTGATTTTTGCGATCTTTTGAGATGGCACTGAAATACAAGTTTGATTTTAGACATGTATATCATTTCCTTGTATCGTTCTATGTGGATTTTTGTCCACTTGCTATGTGTTTTCTATGTTGAATTATATGGTTTATGTGTCCAGCTTGTTGGGTTTATCTTACTTACATAATATTTGGAGGTGACTGGTGACTTGTATATAAGCTAATGAGAAAGCCTTATTCCTTAACCTAGCTTTTAGATTAAGAGATATATCTTCCTTCTGGGGATGAAGATTACTGCAAGGATCGAGTTTGAAAACATTGATTACTTTTGTTTCCCGATACCTTGAGATTGCGTGAACATGGAATTTACTTGTTTGTTTTCTTTTTTCTAGTGGATTTAAATGAAAAACATCTGTTGATGAAACTCATATTCATCTGAGCTAAAGCAGTGTGCCTAAGACATATACTAGAAATTTGGATAATTGGATGTATATTAATTCATTTTACATGTGTTCTATTTTTTTTTTTGCATTTAGAGTTGATTATCTATCTGACATTGCCTTTGCTCTTTTTGTTTTTGGTTCTTTTTTTTTCAAATGTTTTCTCTGATCAGGTTGTCTATCACTTAGTATTTTAACTCTAAGTTGAAGGTCCTTCTTCAATAACTGTAATATCATTCCGAATCTTTAAATCAAATCATGATACTTCCAGGTGATCTTGTGTAAATTGTGATTATTAAGACTATCTTGGTACTGATCCTGGGCACCAGCCTCCTCATACTTTTCTTTAATATTCATCTTTGCATTGTTTCTGACAGCAACGTCCGCATGTTCCTAAATTTGGGAACTGGGAGAGTGAGGAGAATGTCCCTTACACGGCTTATTTTGATAAGGCACGAAAGGGAAAAACTGGAGGGAAACTTGTAAATCCTAATGACCCTCAAGAAAATCCAAGTGCATTTCCTGAAGAAGCACTACCAGTTCATGCACTGCCTTTCAGAACCGCATCAGATCCGGAGGGCCTTCCATCTCAGCCAGCTGTGGCTGAGAAGGCCAAGCATGAACAGCGAATTAGCAAGGATGAGAGTGAATTCAGGCGGTCTAGTGAATCTCCTGCGCGTCATGATACTGTGCCACGAAGGGCCTTTGTCGATTCACCCCATCATCGGGCCACTGACAGGCAAGGTGAGTCCCAGACCCACAGAAAGGTAAGAGCAAGCGGCGGGTTTGAAAGAAATTTTGACCAGTCTCCTCTCCATCCTCACAATCAAGCTCGTGCAGCAAGCAAGGGTGGAATATCGTCCCCCCCATGGGAGAACAAAAATTCTACTGATAATGCCCAGGGATTTGCTCCTTCTACCCCAAACAGAAGACTAAGAAATGCAGATGCTGTAAATACTTCTCTTCTTTCATGTCTCTACTTGTCGTAAAAAGTAAAGTAACGTTGCCTTCTGACTCTCTTCCAGCAGCCTGAAAGAGGAGCAGCTGTACCCAAATTTGGTGATTGGGATGAAAGCAATCCGGCATCAGCTGATGGTTACACTCACATATTTAACAAAGTGAGGGAAGAGAAGCAGCTGGGAACGGCAAAAGTCCCTGCCATAACGACCGAATCTCCATATTCAACTGGCCCGAGGCAACCCAAAAGGCAGGACTCTGGATCTCTGGTTAGTTATTTAGAATATTCTTTATCTTTTAGCCATTTCAAAGATAGATTTTAAATGTCTTTTGATTTACTTATTTTATCAGTGGTCTCGCTGCTTGCCTTGCTTGGGAAAATGACGCAAACAGTCGGTGGTGTGTATATAGTATCAAGGATCTTATATTATATGTCAATTTTCTGTGGAAGTGCATTCATTTTTAACTAATGTTTGAGGCATATTGTCTTCGAGTCATTGACATTTTGAGGCTTGGTGGGAAACTTCTCTGTGACATTAGGGCAAAATTTTTATTTTGAAGCATTTATTTGATATGTTGGATGAAGGATGCTCTATATATGTTCTCAGTTATGTGTCACAATTACAGTTGAATCTCCAAATGCAAGGAAGTTTAAATTATTCTTTGCTTACCTTCTTTACCTATGTTGTTTTTTTCAAAAGAACAAAAAACTGCACAAAAAACAGGACTGCACCCAATGGCCAAGATATTGTGGCAGAAAAGATCTATAAATAAATTGAATTTCTACTGTTCCATGGTATATCCTGCAAAGTAAATCTATTTCTTGGCGTGGGTAGGAGGCAAATAAGTGCAAGAATAATATATATATATCTATATATATATATATATATATATATATATATATATATATATATATATATATATATATATATATGACACTTTCTGAGTACCGAGGGTGCCTCAAATGTTGTCGAAGACAATTTGTTATCGTTTATCATATATTCTTGATTTCTTGTTCAAATTGATGCTTGCTTTTGGGGGTGAAAATGATTTGCAATGGTGCCATGATGCCCTCTGGTCACAAACAAGGAATACTCTCTACGGTTGAGGCGCCGGGCCTGGGCCAACTCGGACCGTGTTGGTCCTGACTTGGTATGATGGGTGGGGGCTGTAAGCCACTGAGCCTGGCTAGGCCCCTCTTTTGGTACTCGTGCGCGGACCCGGTCGAGCGCCTTCAGTTGTGGCAGTGGGTTGTAAAACCCCCAGCTGGACCAGGCCCCTCTTTTGGGAGTCACAAGCCGGCTCAGCATGGCTTGATGCCAAACTTGATCTCGGCTCGACCCGACGTAGGACCGGTGGCAAATGACAAATGCTTATTATGGTGATAGTAATAATTCATAAACTTAAAATATTTTCCATATCCTTCAAATTAAACAGCCTGCCTTGGAAATATATATATATATATATATATATGAGGAGGAGGCTGTACTGCAGCACAACCATCTTGGCTGTGCTGCAGTATTTCAGCCGTTGGATTTAATCCAACGGCTGGATAAAAAATAAAATTGGGTGGCGTTGTCGTCGCCGCCGTCGCCGGCCGACGCGACGCCACCCTCCCTGCCCCGCCCGTCGCCGCCCCCGGCCGACGGGGCGGCGACGTAACCGCCCATCGCTGCGACGGGGCGGCGGATCTAGCCGCCCCGCCTCTTCCCCTGTCGGCCCGTTGCCCTACTGCCGGGCGACACCACCCCTACCCCGTCGGGGCTCGCCGCGCCACCCGTCGCCGCCACCCCGCCGTGCGCGCCCCTGCCCGCCACCCCGCCGCGCGGCACCCCCCCCCGTCCCCCGCCTGCCACCCGCGCCGCCTGCCGCGCCTCCCCCGCCCGGCCCTCGGCCGTCGCCGTGGCCGGGCACCCTTCCCGCCCCCTCCGCAGTCGCTGCTGCGGCGGCGCCGGCGGCCCCCCTCATTTTTTTTTTGATCTTGGCCGTTGGATGCTAATCCAACGGCCAAGATCAAACTCCAGCACAGCCAAGATGGCTGTGCTGGAGTACAGGAAAATTATTTCCTATATATATATATATATATATATATATATATATATATATATATATCAAAGTGTCAATTCGATTCCTAATCATTCGGTCACCGGGTATTGCAACCAAAACTGAACCAATTATTTCTTAACAAATATTTTAGTTGATTCAATTTGATAACCAAGTAATGAAATTACATCATATAAGTTATAAAAAATATATTTGTTTGATTATTTAATCAAAATTATATCATTGTTTTAGTGAGTGCAATCATTCAACAAAAAATTATAAGGAGTCAAACCTTTTACATTAAAACGCTTGGGTTTTTTGCTCTTATTGCCATTCTGCCTTTCTTGTATTTTAGTTGATTCTGCCAATAAATTTTTGAGAGGACCATTAGTGAATATTTAGTTTAATATTTTTAGTATTATTGGAAAAACTTAAAAGTATAATTCTAACAAAATTAGGAATTCAAAAAAAGGGTAAAATTTTCCTATTTATTTGTAATCATATTGCTAGAATTAAAGTGTGTTACTTAGTAATACATACTACATTTTGAATATATATATATATATATATATATATATATATATATATTATTGTTTATTGTCACAAAAAAATTAGAGTATAATTTTATTCTAATTATTAATCTTAAAATTGATAATTTAATTTATTTATTAAAATTTTCCTTAAATTAACAATTTTTACATATTAATACCTTCTCAATTTAAATTATTACTTATTTTTAGTATAAAATTTAAATTATTTTTAATATTTATTTATAACGATTATTTTCTAAAAATAGATTTTTTGTTTAGCTTGAATGGATGTTCATTATTTTTATTTAAAGATAATAATTACTAATATATTTGGAAATTTTATATATTGTTTACATATATTATTAGTGTTTAAATGTATTCCGCGCATTACGCATTCTTGGCTAGTTAATAGAGATAGCAATATAAGATATTAGAGATATCTAAGAAGACTAATAATAAATTTGGAATTAAAAAATACAAATCAAGTAAAAAATTGAAAGCTAATCATAGTTATTATGATTTTGGAATAAAATTTAAAATTAGATTTTTTTATAATATATGTTACTATTATACTATGACAAAAGAAATGAAGACTCGTCACGTACATTTTATTGTCATATATCTTTTATTACTTGGTTTAAATTTCCAAAATCTTTTATTATTATTTTAGAATTTTATGCTTTTTATTAGGAAAGTATGCAATCTAAGTGCATATATATATATAGATAGATAGAAAGATACATTACTTTTCTTATTATATTATCTCATCTTAGCTTATGATGTTCAACATAAAAACAGTGAAAGGTGAAATAAAATCAATTAAATCAAATAAACCTTCGATTGATGATTTATGAAGGAACGAGCTATGATAGTTATTTTGAATATTGTGGAACTTTTGAGAGATAACTATATTGCTCAAACTTGAAAGAATGAAGTTTTCATTGAGAAAAGTTGGAAATATGGGGGATGTTGGAGCAATCTTAGATAAATTTAATCATTTATAGATTTGTCATCGGATACAACCAACTTTCAATTATTTACAGATTTACCATTAGACACAACAAACTTGATTTATTTGGGATTTTTGATAAATTTTAGATAAAATCAAAATAAAATCTCAAAGATAATCGAAAATCTTTTCAAAAGTCGGATTTGTACATAAAGATGCCAATTATAAAAAAATATTCTTGGGCATTCCTAGTAATTAACCACGCCCACCATCCTCTATAGATAGAACCTCCTATTTTCATTTTTTACTAAAAGACCAGAGGTCGTCCAATAGGTAAGACTAAAAATTGGTAGACTTTGGGAGAAAACTCAAATAAAGTCTGTCCACTGAATCATCAATGTATTTTTTAGGGCTAGCCTAAGTTGGTTGAGTCCATGTGCTCGCCCTGCTCGATTTAGCCCCCTCTCTAGCCTAGTCTAGTCATAGTCTAGTTGAGTCCATGTGCTCGCCTGGCTCGGTCCAGCCTCCTTGCTAGCCTACACTAGCCTAGTTTGGTTGAGTCCATGTGCTCACCTAGCTTGATCCAGCTTCCTTGCTAGCCTAGTCTGGTTGAGTCCATGTGCTTGCACGGCTCTCGGTTTAGCCCACTTGCTAGTCTAGTTGAGTTTATGTGCTTGCATGACTAAGTTTAGTTGACTTAGTTGAGTTACGACACGCTTTGCCTTATTGAGTTGAATCACTTGTGGGCTCGGTTAGTCAGTTTACCTTTGACTCGATTAGCTTGAGTTGATTAAACAACTTTTTTATGCTTATTGGTCAAGTCTATATTTACTAAAGAGAGTATTTAAACCGAGTTGGTACACACTATGTGTATAACAAGTGACAAATATTCCTTTAAGTAATTACACTTGCTAAATTGCATTTATTGTCAACTGGCAGATTTGAAGACCAAAACCTCATATTGCAATGGAGTGAAGCAAATATTTTTTGTAATTGAGAGTTTCTTTGTAAACTCTTGTAGCTCAAAGCAATTATCAATAAAAAGTTGAACTTGTTTCATTTTTCTTTGCAAATTTCATACTTAGTAGTTAATTTAATTGCGATATTTTAGCGACAAGTGAGCCATGGTGTAACCCTAAACTCTAGTATTTGCATCGCAGAAGCCCTCAACAAGCGAGGTAGCAAACCCCATTTTTATTTTCCGAGTTTGTACAAAAGGGCAAACGTGTGCCACAATTTTGCGCAAACATCTGGTGACTCCACTGGGGAAACACTAAAAGGTTTTAGTGTTACTAAAAGTATCAATATTTTTAACTACAGGGCCAATTACTAGATCCATGGCTACTAGGGGGCCTAATCGTTTTGAAGGTACTTCCCAACAAGATGCTTTTTCCTCTACTCACGCAATGTTTGGGTTCGATTCTGCCTCTTTGATTGAAGTTCCAATATCTCAACAAGTGCCTGGCGAGCAAGTTGATACTCTTTTGTCACAATTTTGATCACATCAATAAGCTTGAGATAACTATGAGACATACTCTTGATTTGAGCCACCAAGCATTCAATATTCTACAAATGCCACGACAGTTAATTGGAGATGCAATGGGGCATCTTGAACAAAGAAATGAACAGGAGACTGAACACACGTCTTCTTCCTCGATCTCCACACACCTAATTTCACCTCAAGTATCAAACTTGATGGTTGCTCCATCCACTATGCCAGTAAACAGTACTGTCATTAGCGGTTTCATTGCACCTTACCTCAAGTAACACATATGAGAGATGTTTATGCATTTACCAAATCAGTATGGTGTGAATTTATCTCCCATGACAAGCTATCAAGCTCCGCCACATGGGATTTTTTCTGATCAACGTTTTGTTAGTACTCCTTGGACTTCCCCCATTTCCTGCATATGGAAGTCAACCTGAGAGTTCCTCCTATGCTCATCCTGTTATGCCTCAACTATCGTATCAAATGGCTTACTCTAGCATATGGCTCGGGTATAGTCATGGTTATGCACCGTATGGTATACCCCTTCTATGGAATGTGTACAATGCATACTTCAGGTCCAGTTGCGGATTGACACCACTTTTGGCACCTCCAATGCCTTAGGTCACATCGTCCCCTATTTTTCATGCCCAACCTACTATGCCTTTGCCTACATAGTTGGCTTTTGTGAACCCTCCAAATCCAATTGTACAACTAGCAACAATTGACACAAAATATGAAGAATTACAAAACTATCATGGCAATGCATGCTCAAACACTTGAAGGTCTACAATCTTCAGTGGCTACCAAGAAAGATCCCAAAATTGTTGAAATTATGAAGCATCTCCGTCCATTGGCTGAAAGTGTTTATGATGAGGTACTTCCCGCAAAGTTTAAGAGATCAACTTTCACCAAATTTGATGGAGATGGTAATCCCTAGGATCGCATCACCACCTTCAAACTTGAATGCGATAATATTGCTTCTAACGACAAGTTGAAGCTACAATAGTTTTCGTCTTCTCTCATAAGCACTGCCTTGTGTTGGTTTAATAATCGGCCTTTTAATTCTATATCCACGTGGGAGGGGAGGTGAAACAGTTTACAACTCACTTCTAATCAATGGAGATACCCATTAGGCTCAAACATTTAAAATTACCAATGGGAAAAGGATGAGACATTTGGTGCATATGTAAAAGGTTTCAAAATTTGGCTTCACAAATGAAGGATAATCCTAATAATAAAGAGATTGTGAAAATCTGTGGTATGAATGCTGACCTAGTAGTTTAGTTTCTTAGCAGTTCTCCGAGTAGTAAATTTGAAGAACTATGTAAAAAAGTTATTGTTTATGAAGAATTGTAACGAATTGTAACTGCTAACAAAGTTGCCAAAGCATCTGTTAATAGTGTGATTGACTATATTCCTCGGTAGGGTAATAAAAAACCTAATAATAACAACTCCCGAGATAGTCGTAAAGAAAGTAACAAATCTCACTAACAGTGGCGTGATTTAGATGAGTAATTTTTTATCTCAAGAATGCTAAAATATGGTTTGATTTACTATTGACGTACAATAGAATCATACCAAAGGATCCCCTCGTGCCTTTAATGCCAGGGGATGCCGAAAAAGAAAAGTTTTGTAGTTTTCACAAGATAATAAGTCATCCCACTCGTAAGTGTAGACTCTTAATGGAACAAAATTCAAAAGTTACTTGATGATGAAGAAATTAATATCAATATGATGGTGAGAAACCTAGAGCCAGTGCAGCTGTTGTGATGGTGACTCATAACCCTTTAATTGAGATGCCACCCAACTCAGTCATTGACAAAATTTATACCACTCAAATTGGTAAAAATTCTTTTGACTTACTTCTTCCTGACAATATAACGGAAAAGTTACCAAATCCTGATAATATTATCATGGAAGAGGCAAAGTCTTCTACCACAACATCACAAATGACATGTTCTACTATTACTAATAAGGGAGGACCTATGCTTAGTGCAAATAAAAAAGTGATTATGATGTCATTCGGTATATTCGCTCAATACCAGCTATCAGTAATATCCTGAATTTATTGTATTTTCATCTACCACAAGATGGACTGTTGAATGTGCATTAGCGATGTCGCTACAAAGCATGGTGGAGTTGATGTTTTCTTCACACAAGGTAGAGGGATGAAAGATTATGTAACAGATGTTGAGTTTTTGAGTCATACATTATCGGTGCTAACAAAAGTCAATAATGAGCAAAGATCCAGTAAAAATCCTACCTGGCCTCATTCAAATGACACCTTGGCACTACCTACTGGCATTGTTACTTTCTCCAATAAAGATCTTTGTCATCTAGAGCCAAACCATAATCATCCACTCTATGTTAGTGTCGAACACTTTAATAAGGTAATTCATCGTGTCCTAGTTGATCCAGGCGCTTCGACTAACTTATTACCTATTCAAATCTTACATGAGTTGGGATATACATTGGAAAATTTGGTGCCAACCACTATTCAATTTTTATCTATCTCACTTACTACTTGTGATTCTATGGGGACAATCTGCTTGTACATTTCAGTAAAACAGTTCAGTATGACACATATTTTCCATATAATAGACCTTGATCCTATTTTTTACATGCTATTAACATGTCCATGGATCCATGACCATCGGTGTATTCCCTCTTCATGAAACCAATGCATAAAATCTGCGCCAATTGAGGGCAACCAAGTCTGAGTTCGTGGGCTTAAAAATCCTTTCATGCTTGAAGAAGTTCATTTAAACAGAAGCAACATTCTTCATGGCTAGGAATTTTTTAAAACTTGCCCACTAGAAGCAAATTTTTTATACATTTCTTGTAATTGTCAATCTCCTGAGTGGTGTCGACCAATAACGAACTTTCCTCCAACTCTGTAAAATCCCTCAACTTAATCCCACATCTAATACCTACTCGGAGAAGATCCTGTTTATAAGTGAGAATGGACTATAGATCTTTCACTTGGGTTAACTATTTTAAAGAAATGACTTAGGCCCATTACGTTGCACTTTGGGCCGAGTCGTTACAGGTGGTATCAGAGCAACCTGGTTCCATGTTAGATGGTGGGCTGGACTAGGGACGTTGACTAGGTTGCTAGTCACGGGCCAGAATGGTCGTAGGCTGGGGCTAGCAACGGGTTGGACTAGGGACGTTGGCTAGGTTGCAGGTCACAGACCAGAAAGGTCGTGGGCTAGGGCTAGCAACGGGCCAAGTATAGGCATTTCGGGGGCGAAATTTCCTAAGGTGGGTGGATTGTGAGATCCCTCAACTTAATCCCACATTTAATACCTACTGGGAGAAGATCCTGTTTATAAGTGAGAATGGACTATAGATTTTTAACTTGGGTTAACCATTTTAAAGAAATGACTTAGGCCCATTACGTTGCGCTTTGGGCTGGGTCGTTACAAACTCTCCCGCAAAAGGTTCTCAAGTTCCATAAATCTCCAACTAAGTTTGAGCCAGCATTGTTGCCTACTGCTGAAGGCATGCTTGTGCCTCTAAGAATAAATTTGCAAGACGGACGACCATCAAAGTCGCCGGTCATTGTAGTAGCATCAACTATGTTAGAAAAAATAAAAATTGTTCATGGGGACACCGAAGTGGATGTTGAACAAATTCCATGGCCTGATTCATCTGTAAAGAAAGTGCTCACTTTAAGGCATCGAATGGGGCCACTCACACTCGACCCTCATCTAAGTACTTAAGTACTTACCTTAGAACATTGTGATCTTGTACTACTATTCTCTAAACCCGATACACATGTACCCTTTTTCTTGGGGTCTTTACCTCATGTACAAAACACTACTGAGTCATTTGATGTTCAACCTGCACCACCTCACTTTGAGGATGAAGCAGTTTTAGCTGCTGAGCAACTACTTGAGATTAATCTCAGAATAGTAGGTGAGCATCAATGCCGAAGTTTTCTGGGTACTGGCCTTGATAGTCTTGAGCGGAGCCAATTGATTGATTTAGTTCAATCATATAAGGACTGTTTTACATGGTCGTATGATGAAATACCTGGTTTATCACCAGATGTTGCAGTACACCACTTAGCAGTTAAATCGGGTTCCTCCCCTATTAAACAAGCCAAAAGAAAGTTTAGCCCTGCTGTGAAAATACTTGTCTCAGCATAAATCATAAAATTGAAAGAAGCTAAATTCCTTCTTGAGGTACAATATCTAGATTGGATAGCCCATAGTGCCGGTTAAAAAGAAAAATGGCTAACTACGCATATGCGTGGATTTTAGAGATTTGAATAAAGCAAGACAAAGGATGCTTTTCCACTTCCGTTGTGCGATTTGTTGCTAGACAATGTGATAGGGCATCAAATGTTCTCCTTCATATATGACGATAGTGGATATAATCAAATTTGCATGGACCCAAAAGATGAAGAAAAGATAGTATTTTTTTATGCCAATATGTACTTATTGTTACACAGCAATGCCTTTTGGTCTTAAAAATGCTGGTGTTACTTATCTAAGGGCAATGAAACATATTTTTGCAGACATGTTGCATGAAGACATGGAAGATTATGTAGATGATATAATAGTCAAATCTAAAACTCGTATGGAACACCGTGCAACTTTGCAGCGCGTTCTCCAGCGGTGTAGTGAAAATAATTTGAAGTTAAATCCATTGAAAAGTGCTTTAGGTGTATCCTCCGGACAATTTCTCAGATTTCTGGTTCTCTCATGTGGCATCCAAATTAATCCATCTAAATTGCAGGCCATCACTGAAATGACTCCACCTACATCAGTAAGGTAACTTCAAAGTTTCTTAGGTAAGTTGAATTACATACATTGGTTCCTTCCAAACTTGTTGGTAAAAATTCTCCTGTTAACTCAAATGTTGAGAAAAGGTGAACGGTTTGTGTGGTCTGAGGATTGTCAATGGTCCTTTGCTAATATCAAAGAAGAGCTTTTGTGAGCCCCAACTTTCCTTGCACCCGTCTCTGGGTGTCCTTTAATTCTCTATATCTTTCATACAGATTCAATAATTGTTGCAGTCCTTCCTCAAGCTGATGAGTTGGGTAGAGAGAGACCAATTTATGATTTAAGTCGAGTAATGAATACGACAAAGAAAAATTACTCGATGATGGAGAAATATTGTTTGGCTTTAGTTTTTACAACTCAAAAACTTCATCATTATTTTCTGACTCGCAAAGTCTATCTTTGCGTGCATGACAATCTAATGCGACACTTACTCCAATCACTTGCTATGTCTGGACGTGCTGCCCGTTGCTTGGTGAAACTTATAGAGTTTGATATTAAAATTTCATTCAAAAAGCTATAAAAGGTCAAGCCTTAGCTAAACTTTTGGCTAGCCATCCCACTCTTCCAAAGGATACAAAGGTTAATCTAAGCATAAATATTACAAATATTACTCCTAATCACTGGACACTCTACTTTGATGGTGCTGTTGTTTGCCTTCATGGTGGTGCTTCTCCTCATGGAGGTGCCAGTATAGTTCTTCCGATATTTGATGGACACTTGCATCTACATGCCAATAGCCTTACCTTTCATTACACTAATGCTTATGGTGAGTATGAAGCCCTTGTGCTTGGTTTAATTCTTGCCCAGGTGCTTAAAGTAAAAATGCTATTGGTTTGTAGTGATTCTTTGTTAGTCATTCAACAAACTACTGGCGTGTTTAGTGTTAAAGAAGCCCACCTAGTTGGTCGCAAGGCTTGTGTCACAAACTTGTTAAAGAATTTTGTTGAAGTCAAGTTTAAGCATATCCCTCGGTCTTCAAATTGCATAGCTAATTCTCTTGCAGTGTTAGGGTTGAAACTTGAAGAAGTTGGTCCAAATAATAAACCTTTGATATGGTTCGCTAGCCAAGATGTATCAGCTGGATCGGTTCTATCTTCAGCTGTACCTGAATCAGTATTTGTTATAGAAGCTTATAATAAATGGTATGGTGAGCTCATTGACTTTATTGCTCATGGTCGTGTGTTTGCCAACTGAAATAAAGCTCGCGAGGTTCGCCGAGTGGCTACTCGATGCCTCTTAGATGATGGTATTTTCTTTCGTAGGGGGCTTGATGACATTCTTCTTTGGTGTCTGACTTAAACTAAGAGTTTGCTTGCTATGAAAGGGGCCCATGAAGGGTCATGTGGTGAACACCAAGGAGGCCAACATTTGCATCAACTTCTTTTGTGAACTAGCTACCATTGGCTTTCTACACTTAAGGATTGTATTGCTTTTGCTTAATCATGTAAAACTTGCCAGTTCCATGCTCCATTGAAATATTTGCCACTAGAGCCAGTACATCCTCTTGTTGCTTATTGGCCTTTTCAAATGTGGGGGATTGATTTTATCGGTCCCATTGGCCTAACTTCATCCAATGACCATAAATTCATTTTTAGTACTATAGAATATTTTACAAAATGGGCAGAGGTTGTCACCGTTCATTGACAAACAGGTGATTGTGTGGCTCAATTTATTAAGGAACACATCATTTGTCATTTTGGTGTGCCCAAAAATCATCATTGATAATGACACTCCATTTTTGGGATGACAAACAATGGAGATAATTGAAAAATATAAAATTCAAAAGGCAAAATCATCGCCCTATAACCTTCAGAGTAATGGACAAGTTGAATCTTTCAATAAGATTTTGAAGCAAATGTTGAGAAAAACTGTTGTAGAAAATCAACGTGATTAGAATGAGCGCCTCTTTGAGGCACTATGGTCCTATCAAACATCTGTGAGGCTTAGCACCAGTGTTACCCCTTTATGCTTGTCTATGGTGTTGAAGCATATTGCAAGTTGAAATTGAGTTTCCTACTACACGTCTTGCTATGACTGCCCGACTTGATTCTCTGCATACATGATTATACAATCGAGTGCATAATAGCATTGGAGTGTCTTAATGAGTACCCACATGATACAAGTAAACGCCTCCAACGTTAATCACAAAAAGATGGTGTCGCTATTACAATAAGTGTGCATCTCCTCGATCATTTGTGCCTGGAACATTGGTTCTTTGTAATACACGTGAAGTATGAGATGATGTCTTTACTTGCTTTGTTATACATAGGAAAAAAAGGGCACAAGTTTGCACTATTGTCAAGTGATCTTTCAATTAAATGGACGCTTCTACTTAATAATGGTTGTTATTTTCAACCACACATCCCTGACTTTTTTCCATTGACCTTGATCATTATCTTTTTTGTTATCTTTCAAAAGCTTGATTAAATTTTCTATCATTACTTTTCCATTTTACATGCATGAATCACAATCAACATGTATAAAATGTGGTGGCTAGTGTATGATCATGGTTCAACATAAAAATTGTGTCAAAGCAAAATAAAATCAATTGAATCAAACAAATCTCTGATTAGTGATTTATGAAGGAACAACCCATGATAATTATTTTGAATATTATGGAGCTTTAGAGAGATAGCCCATATTGGTCAAACTTAGAAGAATGAAGTCATCATTGGGAAAAGTTGGAAATATGGGTGGACATTAGATCTGTTTTGGATAAGTCCAATTATTTACAATTTGCCATTGGACACAACCAACTTGAGATTTTTTGATAAATTTTAGATAAAATCAAAATAAAATCTCAAAGATAATTGAAAATCTTTTCGAAAGTCAGATTTGCACATAGAGATGCTAATTAGTCACACCCCCTGTCTTCTATAAATAGAGTCTTTCATTCTCATTTTTACTCATAGCTTGAAGGCTCTCCAATAGGTTAGGCAAAAAAATAATAGACTTTGGGAAAAAATTAAAATAAAGTCTGTCCACCGAATTATCGGTGTATTTTTTAGGCTAGTTAAACAAAGAGGCCATCCCAGTCTAGTTGAATCCATGTGCTCACTCGGCTCGATTCAGCCTCATTGCTAGCCTAGTCTGGTTGAGTCCATGTGCTCGTCCGGCTCGGTCCAGCCTCCTTGCTAGCCTAGTCTGGTTGAGTGCATGTGCTCACTCAGTTTGGTTCAACCTCTTTACTAGCCTAGTTTGATTGAATCTATGCATCTGCTTGGCTTGGTTTAGCTCACTTACTAGTCAGGTTGAGTCCATGTGCTCGCCCGACTAAGTTTAATTGGCTTAGTTGAGTTACAAACTCGCTTTGCCTTGAGTTGAATTGCTTGCTGAGCTCGGTTAATCAATTTAACTTTGACTTCGACTAGCCTGAGTTAATTAAACAACTTTTTTGTGCTTATTGGTCAAGTCTGTATTTACTAAAGAGAGTATTTAGATCGAGTTGGTACACACTAGGTGTATTACAAGTGACAAATACTTCTTTAACTACACTTGTTAAATTGCATTTATTGTCAAATGATAGATTTGAAGTCCAAAACCTCATATTGCAATGGAGTGAAGGAAAGATTTTTTTGTAATTGAGATTTTCTTTGTAAACTCTTGTACCTCAAAGCAATTATCAATGAAAGTTGAACTTCTGCCATTTTTCTGTACAAATTTCATACTTAGTAGGTAATTTAATTGATATATTTTAGTGGCAAGTATGAGGTAATTTAACTGATATATTTTAGTGACAAGTGAGCCTTTGTATAACCCCAAACTCTGGTATATGTAGCATATAAGCCTTCAACGACGCTACTTTTATTTTTTGAGTTTGTGTAAAAGGATAGATGTGTGCCACAATTTTGTGCAAACATGAACAATGAACGTCTGGTTATATTTGCTTATGTTCTCATTGATAGAGAAGTCATGTTCATGAGAGCACAAATGAAATTTTAAATCAAATCAAGGATATGCTGCCAACATACAGTTCAACTGCTCAATTGACATTTGGAAAATTCACATGTCACATATTTATTGACTTATTTAATATTACATAAAATTTTATAATATGAAATTATTCTTCTCTTTTATAGAGTTTTTTACCAAAAAAGAGAGGACAATTATTGATATTACCGATTCATGGAAAAATTAAAACACCAAAAATGCCCTTAAAATAATTTTTTAAGGGTATTATGATATGATATGATAAAAACAGGAGCTTGAACAATTCACGTACGATTTTTTCAAAAAAATTGGTTGAGTTGTGACTTTGCTTAGTCTAAATTAGATGTATAGGAAGACTAGAAGTTGAAAAAAAGATTGGTATATGTTAATATATACTTGATTGGTGGTCTTTAATGATTAGATTTTTGGTAAATATGGTATTGGTTCCAAATTTCTATCTATTGTTGACTTGAGCGTTTAATTCATGGTTGATGGCTCTAGTGAATAATCATGCATATGAATACCTTCCTCTCCTTTGTATCATATCTGTTGAAAAATAAGTGTGGTAAACAATATTTGTAATCTCCCAGATCGTTTAAGAAAGTTCTCAGCATTATCATTTAACACAGTTCAAAATCATGTGGAAGACAACATTGTTTTTTTGTTGGCATGCCCTACAATGGATTTTTCTGCTGCAAATATTATATGTATGCAATACATATTCACCTTTAATTTAGTGGTTTAGAAACCTGGCCAGTTTATTATTCTTTAATTCCTTCAAATTTTAATTATTTATATCTATGGTTGGATATGAATTTAGAAATCAATAAGCATTGTAGTCACAAAAGTGTATACATTAAAGAATGTAGGACTTTGAAATTCCCAACAACTTCAACAAATTAATTGTTAGATGTTTTCTTGTGTTACTAGAACTGTTTAGAATATTTTGCATCACACTTAAATTAAGATAATCACCGGTGAAAGCTCATCAACTAGTTGGTAGTGGTGAGAAAGCAAAAGATCCAATCTTTGGTCTTGCTATGGGTGGCAACTTTCAGGCTTCAACTGGTCTTTTTAGGTAAATTATCACTATGTTGAGTCGTTAAACTTTCATCATTTTTTCACCTAATATCTGTGTTGGAATATTATACAAATTCTTGCATTGGTAGACATGCAAATTTATAAATAAGAAAATCTAGTATATTAGTTAGAAGTTGATAGTTGAAATGAAGAATATATTTCTATGTTGTTGAACTTGCTTAATAATTTGTTGCCCTCCTAAACAAAGTTCCTTAAGAGTTTTTAAAATTTTTTCCCTTAATCTTGTTGAAAGAAATATGCTGGCATACTTTCTATAGGACACATGGCTTTATATTGAAGATGTAAATCCTGCAAACCCTAAAGCTATATTAATTCGTGAATTTCCCTCATGGGCAAGGAAATCTCATAGAAGAATGTGTTTTATTTTTAATTAACCTTTCTTTGTACGAAGAACGGAATGATGGTTTGCTTGACCACCTGAAATCATTTAGGCTTAATGCAATTACAATTTTCTCACAGGCATATTCCTACTGCAAACTTCTTCCCTTTCTTTCTACAAAATACCATGTTACTGCTTTTGATTGGATAGGTATGTAACTATAGCAATCTAAACCAGGTATTATGTTTTGAGTAAATTCCATTCACTAGGTTAACTTCTTAGGAAATTTTCAAATTTTATCAATTATATTACATTTTAGGAATTGCTAGCCTAGAAAAACAATTTTGTGAAAATCTAGAACATAATCTATAAATAAGTCTAGCAGGTTTTGGATTCTGTGATAAACCTCAGCAAGGATATGCTCATGGAAGATTGTTATTGATAAGTTCTAATTTGTAAATTGAATCGATGTGTACGCTTTATTTGGAACATTGACTGACATGTTTAAAGATCATGTATGTTGTGACTTTTAGAGTATGTGTCTGCTTTGAAATCCTTTATTGATAATCTTCATGCCACTAACATATCCTTAGTTGTTTAGGCATGGTTATGTGTCTTATTTTGATTATAAATTGTTTTTTTCTCAATCTATTAAGTTCTCCAGTTTCCAAAATCTGTTAGGGTTATTTTGCTTCAAATGTTACCAAATATGCAAGCAGTAATAAGGATAAGAAAAAACCTTGTTCTTCTCATTCCACCAGTGAGGTTCCTCTTTCACATTAATATTTTGCCTATTTTCGGTTCTATTTAGCTTCAAAGAAACTATTTATATTGCCTACATGAGTATAACATTGCAATTTTTTTATTAAAGCTGATAGCAAAACATGTAAAGTTGCTTTCTCAGTTGGCCTCTTTCAATAATTTTTTGTTTGGTGAAATTTTTGCTCAGGTTGAAATTTTCATGGAATTTATATATTTATTTTCTTTATCATCTAAAATTTATTTATACAGTATTCTTTGATTAATGCTTGCATATTTCTCCTTCAATATATGATTTATATTAGGATCCTCTTAGAGCAAGTGATAAAATACTAACCAGTTGTGGACCTTATGGTATAATGCTTATGTGATTTATATTAAGATCCTCTTAGAGCAAGTGATAAGACACTAAGTAGTTGTGGACCTTATGGTATGAAAGAGGAGGATGCTATGGTTTATAGAAGACCATACCTTACATCTGGCCCTTCTGGGTTTGATTTGACAGTCATAAGTAGTGTTATGAAGAAGGATATAAAGGTTATCTTTCAACTAATGGCATCTCTTATAACTTGAATTGAGTTCGTTGATGCTTGTTTCCAAGCTAGAGGTACCATTCTCAAAATCCAAGTGTGGTTCATTCATAGCATGTTTTACAATTTATCACATCCTATTTATCAAGCCTATTGGCATTTAATTCTTTGGTAGAAGAAAATGAGTTTATCATTAGTACATTAGATAATGGACATAAGATGAGAATATTTAAACTTTTTTCTTTCAAATGTACTTGCTTGTTCTTAGTGGAGTTAGTTCTGTTGGGTTTATCCCACATCGGTCGTAGAGGGTGTTGGTGACTTGTATATAGGTTAATGGGAAAACTTTATTCCCCGAGTTAGATTTTGGTTTAAGAGAAGCTTGTGACACCTATTGCAAGTCTTTTTGGGGGCCCAAAAGGCCTAAGAACTAAATTGGATTTGGTGTTTGCCTTTGCCAATTGTGGAAGTTTCCTTAATGGGTTCCACCTGATGATTTACAGGGAATTTGCCAGGTGGAAGCCCGTGACACAGATTGCAAGTCCTTTTGGGGACCCAAAGGGTCTAACAGTGGTATCAGAGTCAAGTTGGATTTAATGTTTGCCTATGCCGATTGGGGAAGTTTCCTTAATGAGTTCTACTTGATGATTAAAGGGGAGTTTGATGTTTGCCTACGCCGATTGGAAGTTAAAGGGGAGTTTGATGTTTGCCTATGCCGATTGTGGAAGTTTCCTTAATGGGTTCCACCTGATGATTAAAGGGGAGTTTGCCAGATAGATGTTATCTGATGAAGGGGAGATTGTTAGATGATGATAATTGTGGGATAACCCGATGTGTGAAGGGGAGTTATTGAGTTTATATAACATCAGTCATAGAGGGTGTTGGTGACTTGTATATAGGCTAATGGGAAAGTTTTATTCCCTGAGCTAGCTTTTGGATTAAGAGAGGCTTGTGATACCTATTGCAAGTCCCTTTTTGGGCCTCGAAGGGCTTAACAAGTTCTTCACTATTACTATTCTGATTCCTTAGTAAATTATATAAGATGTGATTTATGTGTAGGTATATATCGAAGACATGTAGAAAACCCTAAGCAGTTAGATGATTCAAATGAATGTTTGTTGAGGAGAAAGGGATAGATGGCTGGCTACGAAGGTGTGGAAAAGTTTTGCAAATCCTCAAACTTTGAATTAGTTAAGATTCCATTGATGTTGATCATTCTTGAACCTGTGTCATAATAAAGCATATATAGTCATTATTGACACCATTCTTTTCTCTTTCGTGAAAATCTCATACTTTTATTTTTTAAATTAATTTTTCTTTAAATTGTCAGGTTGGTTATCACTTGTAAGATGTTGGATAAGAACTTGGTAACATTATCTTGGATCTATTATCAAAGGATTGAGGTAGTTCATTGGTATCTAATAGCCTAATTGGACCACTTTCCCTTATTGTTATTGTACATTTGAATGCTCTGTTTATGTATAGGCAACTTTTTTGTATAAAAGAGAATCCTATCTGCAATAAGTTGTAGAAAATGCTATATATTTATCAACATTGTTGTTATTCTAATCAACACACTATTAAATATTGTAAAATGTTATAATGTAAAAGTAAAACTAAAGACCCCCTTGGTCTTGTGAAATGATATTATAGTAGGTCTTTTGTTAGACAAGTCTCTTATGTAATGTAACTTAAATTAGGTCAACAAGTTTCTTATAGCTACATAACACATGTACATAAACATTGCATGCATGAGGGAGTTGCATAGGTTACAAGAAGCGTGTTGACCTAATTAGGGTTATATTACATGAGAGGCTTGTCTAACAATGTTTAATTAATCTTGATCTAGCATCATTGATATACCATTGATATATCAACTAGGAGATAGACTATAATAATTGAATGAGGAGATAGACAATAATAGTTTGTAAGTATTATGATTGGTTGAATATGTAACTTTCCATCAGAGTGCTACTTTTAACTCCCTGTTATTAATAAGAAGCCAAAGTGCCTTATTTGATATTTGTTGGCAATCCAAAAAATAATCAAGTGATGGAATAAAGATAAAATCTTGAATTATAATGTAAGTTATTTCAATTGAAGGAAAATTAATTCTTGAAATAATTAAATTATGAGCTTGAAGGGACTTTGAAAAGAAATTTTCAATATAAAATGGGTTCTAAAGGTGAGTGAGTATTGTATATGCTCACTTAGGAATGTTAGGTCTTGATCTTGTGCATTTCGAATTTTAATGATGAAACATTAATCATGTTAATTATATGATGAGCTGCTCTAAGATAAAATTTGAAATAAGGGCAAGGAAATTTTAAGTTCAATTTCTTATGAAGTTATTCTGAAATATTGTAACATTTCAGATTATTCATGGATTCAGACATAAAGTTTGTTGGACGTGGACATTGTCTCGGTCAAGGTGTTTTGCACATGGGCTTGGACAAAATTTAAAAGCTTTGATAGACCTTGAAGACTGAAATGCCATGTGGAGCCTAAAGTTTTGATTATATTTGAACTTAAACTTGAGAGAGAAAATTGTGTGGGAGTTTGGAGGAGCCTAGTTTAGATTAATGCTCAAGTGGTTGAATGATATAGAAATTTATAACTATATAAGGAGTTTGGTGAAACATGGAAGAACTATCCAATATCTGAATATTCAAAGAGTGAAAGCTTTGGTTAAGTTTTTATTGTCTCAACCTTAAGATTTCAAGGGATCGGTCTACACTTATGATATTTTATATCTCTTGTGCTATATAGATCTTGGTTGGTGTTGAAAAGACTATTTGTAAACCAAATAGTTATGATTGGTGTGTGTGAGGATGGTGTATACTTGCACTAAGGGTCGTGTACAATTTAGGTGTGAAATGTGTTGTGGTGTTGTAATTTTAAGTGCCAAGTTTGGCTTGTGAAGTCAAGCTAGAAGGAAAAGGGTGAAGGATATCATGTAGCTTGTGAAGCTGATTTGGGGTTGAGTGCGGGGAAGGACAATTGGGCTTGTGAAGCATTTGAGTCTTGCTTTGTGAAGAACAAATGGTTGTACATTTAGATTATAACACAATTTTGGTTTGATTATAGTGAAGCATAGAAGACTTACCCGACTGTTGGACATGTTGATGTAGAAGAGAGGTGTAACACCCCAATTTTGGTTCACCTAAGAACCGAATCAGAAATGTTACGATCCAATCGAGTCATGTTTAAAGTTGTCGGTCGGTAATACTCGATCGATAAAATAGATCAAAATAACCTTCTTCATGTCATGAGAATGGAAGACATCGTTAAATACTCGTCAAAACATATCGAATATAAATAAAATAAAGAAAGTAAGCAACTACGCTGAGCTCAAGTGTGTATAACGTTTATCTGTCCTCCCACCAAAGTCGATACAAGATTTGCAAGACCTACATATCTTATATGACAACCATCAGTAACTAATGTTACTGGTCTGAAAAATAACTAATACAAAATAGCAAATGGGTATTTCATTACCCACAAAAACTTATAAAACTTCAAGATTGCCTCACACTTGGCGGTAAGCAAACATATTTAAACAAGTGCCGGCTCACGTGCACGGCTCATAATCATATTCATACATGCAACGCTTATGCCCTTAACTTTCCATATCACCTACCATGGTACTCTAGTGGCAAAAGGAACAATTAAGTTAGTGCCACATATTTAAAAAATGTGCTGCATTACACAATACCATCATACACCGCACTACCTCATGGTTTGAAAGAGTACTAGTGCAATTGATACATATTTCCATACCGTTCACTCTCTTATTTGTGAAATCCATAAAAATACATGTACTTATGTAATAGGCTTAGGAAAGAGGCTTATATCATAATTTTTTGGAGCTTAAGTTCAAAAACCAACAAGGGATCTCATCCTTGCAGTTTTATTAAACATGCGTAGAAAACACAACTAAATGGCTTGACATTGGAGGGATTTGATAAAACTCTGCCCATGTTGTCATACGTATAAAGCACGATTAAACTCGACACACAAGGAGTCAAGCAGAGAGGGAGAGTCTTACAGACCTGTAGTCCAAACTCCAAACGTATCTGTACATCTATGGCGAGCTTGGACTCCAAAACCTACATCAGAACCCATTACTAAGTAAATTACTAATATCTCTATATGATGAATGCTCGTGGTGTATGCTCATATCATCAATACATCTTAATAAAGAAAACAATGTTAACAAACGTATAACTAAACATGTGGCACACAAATCGGGATATAATAATACGAAATAATAAATAAATAAATAAATAAAGAAAATGCAATCATAGATACATAGATAAATAATAAATATATAAACATAAACATAAACATAAATAATACTCTAATCATAAAGTAATAATATAATTACACTATATAAATACATGGGTAAACATGAGTAATTATCCACATATACTCGTGTTAGTAAACATATAAATAAATAAATAAATAAATATAATAATTTAATAAATAAATAAACAAAAAATTAGTTAATACTCATTAATCATGACTATTAATAATATCATAGTCATACAATACAAGAATACATAATTAAATACAAATAAATAATAACATACATACGATACGAACAAGTAAATAAATAAATAAATATATATATATATGTAATTTAGTAAACATAAAATACTAACATTAATTAGTAAATATAATACTAATAATAACAAATAATCATGTAAACATACATTACATACGATAAACATATAAATAAAAATAAATAAATAATAATGAATAAATAAATAAATAATAGATAAATAAAGGGAAAACACTATAATATCAAATTATGCTAAATAATTTAAATATATATAAAAACTAATGTAAGGGATTTCGAATTAACGAAAACGGTCAAAAAATTGCTGAAATTGGGCTGAAATGGTGAATCGTGTCAACCCGTGCAAGTCAACTAAGTCGAACTCAGCCGAGTCAATGAACAGTGCTGGCCAAAATTGATGCGGATACAGGCTCAAGCATGACCAGAGATAGGAACAGATGAACAATACCCAATAGACAGACACAAACGATCAGGTAAGGCGGATGCGGATTGCGGGCAAGCGAATGACGATCCAGGCAAATGGGTCGGGCGGAGGGCTGCAGTGGCGGTCATCGAAAACACTGACAGCGGCATGGTTGGGGTCGCCACCGGTCGGGATTGATGGCCCGTGTGACGAGGATCATGATGGTGGCGGCAGTCGGCAAAGTCTGGCTGTCAGCTGGCCGGGAAAACGGCTAGGAAATGGGCGGATCATCGCCGGGTGCGGTGACGTCGGCGGCGGCAATTGTGGCCATGGCGGTCGTCGTGGGCTGTCTCAAAATGTAGATCTAGGTAAGATGAAGTTGTGGGTGTGGTCGGATTGGCCGGAGGTGGCTCAAACGGCAGACGGTGGCAATGGAAGCGGGTTGTAAAAACTTCGTCGCTGGCATCGACTGCGGCGGTGCTGGTGGTCGTGAGAGGTATGACTGGAAAGCCAGTCGTGAGGCAATTATGGGGGTGCCTGTCCAGTGGCTAGGGAAGAGGTGGAGAGTCTCCGGCGGTGAGCCGAAGTGGCGGCGGCGTAATGGTGGAAAATTTCAAAATTATGGAAACTGTAGAAATTAATGGGTGAAGATAAGGTTGAGTGTAGGGCCCAGATCTTGCCACATGGCATGATCCGAACGTCCGACAACTCGTGGCCTAGTGGGGACTACCTATGGGTATATACAATATACATATGGACGGAAGCTCAGATTGAGACCGTCTGAAGTTGAAATTGACGTGAGTCCTAAAATTGACTCTCTAGGTGGGATTCGTGGCAAGAAGGTTAAATGGGCCTCAAACCCTGATCTCAATAAGATGGGCACACGACTGCACAATCTGATGGTCCGAAATCCCTATGATGCATGCAATGAGATACCCTGAAAATCCTAAATGGATACTAAACACTGCAACGGCCTAGATCTAAGCCTAAAATCTTGGTTAACATATACAAACAAATTTGTATACCTCAGTATACACTGATAACTCATGATCTTATCATCTGCATGTCAGGCATACTCAGCCACTATAACATGCTCATACGGTCATCTGAGCCCATACTCATAATCTGAAAACTAGTCTGGCTCTAGCTCGCTCAAACCGACTCGAGATTACCCAAACTGAACAAAACTAAAATCGGGTAAAACCCTAAGCCGAAACTGGGGATTTACAAGAGGGCCTAAAAGTTGGAAACTTCTTTATCAACACTTGTTGTATAGATCTTGGTTGATGTTGAAAAGACTATTTGTAAACCAGTCGGTTATGATTGGTGTGTGTGAGGTTGGTGTATGCTTGCACTAAGGGTCATGTACACTTCAGGTGTGAAGTGTGGTGTGGATTGTGAAGTCAAACTAGAAGTCAAAGGGTGAAGGATATTGTGTGGCTTGTAAAGCTAATTCGGGGTTGAGTGCGGGGAAGGACAATTGGGCTTGT
>JAURVB010002140.1:0-54745 GCA_033002965.1 Piper betle
TGTTTATTATCATTGTCTTCATCTTATCTCGTCTAGGGCTTAGGGTGGGTCGGGGACATAGATTTTTGTCACTAATTGATTGCTTTCACTCTTAAAATCTTTGACACAAAACCCCTAGAACCAAAGTGCAGGGTTTCATACCAGTTGCCCATTCTGTTGCAACTCTTGAAAGAGGTATAATGAAATAAAACTTAGAGGCATCTGACAACGTCATCATTGTACATACACCCAGATTTTTGGATGTTTTATAACATAAATCATTGTTGATAGATAAATACCAATATAGTAATATTTTTTGTTTGCAAAGTGGTTAGAAATAATCTAGTTCACTCTTAGATGAAAGTTGACAATATGTAATATTTCATGTTTATGATAAAAATTGTTTGTTTCTCTAGAATAGAGTATGCAAACACACCGAAAATCTCAGGCACATTCACATATGATGTACACGTTCAGGCTTCTGGCCTTGTTTAAGCACATGTATACTTTGCATTCTCATTTGCTCTTAACTTGGCTGGACATATTTTTTGTTAATGTTTAAGTTCCTTGTTTAGCATGACAATACTCACTGGGCATGTTTTTGTTTTTGTCCTGATAAGTGTTCACGTCAAATATTTACCTTGCCTGTTAACTTTGGCCTTTGCTCCTTTCTGGCATAGAAACCATACTCACATGTTCCCCTTTGTGCGTATGGCGGTCTACTGTAACTTACTTGAGTTTTTTTATTTAACTACCAAGACAGTGGTAAGACATTGCGTGACTTGGTGGAAGCTCTTCCTCGAGAATGGATATCAGAGGATCTGATGGAAGCTCTTGCTGGTAGAGGAGTTCAGCTTTCACCAACAGTGTGAGTCATAAAAGTATTTTTTGTTTGTTAACTTTTCCTTCTTAGTGGTATTTCTGAAATCATTTGCCTCATGGGAAGCTTTGGATAAACGTGTACTGCATATGGATGTCTCTTTTTGTGAATATTATATATTGAGCGGCTGAGAAGTGGATTTTATGATTGATGACTATGAAAGTCAAGTTGTGATGGCGGAGATTGTGGTTATGTTATAAATGATGTCTAATGATTCATTACATGGATTTATATGCAAAACTGCCTGCATATATCTAATTTTATAGTTGCATTTGGATTGCACCAGGTACAATGTGGGAGATTGGGTGAAGTTTAGGAGATCTGTGAAGTCTCCGGTTCATGGATGGCAAGGTGCAAGGCATAGAAGTGTTGGTTTTGTACAAACTGTCTTGGACAAGGATAACCTGAAAGTTGCATTTTGCACTGGCGAGGTCCATGTTCTGACGAATGAAGTTGTGAAAGTGATTCCTTTGGATCGAGGACAACATGTTAAGCTTAAGGCAGATGTTAAAGAGCCAAGGTGGGGGTTCATTTTTCTCACTCCCAAGTAAATTGTATGTATGAGCATTAGACATTATGGTGACATCTAGCATGCTATGTTTTCTTTCATGAGATTAACATGAAAACATTTTGAAGAGTGTGATCTCTGTGAAACAGGCTTGTCAAATATGAATTAGTTTGCCATGCATGTATGTTATGGATGAGTAAAATTGTTTTATCTGCTATTACAAAGCCTTTGTACTATAATTTTTCAACAAAATGATGTTCTTGGTATTTTTAGGTTTGGAGTTGGTGAGCTGATTGTTTATGGTTATTCATGTATAGAGTATTTGAACGAGGATAACATTCTGAATTACAAGGGAATATTTTTTGCAAAAAGTTTTACTACTCTCACCTAGTTTTTGTAATATTTTTATTTTTATTTTTGATCAACTTGCATACCCATATGCAGATAAACATGGTTTTCTAATGAGAATTATCTTCATGTTGAACCAGATTTGGGTGGCGTGGAGAATCTCGTGATAGTATTGGAACAGTTCTATGTGTGGATGAAGATGGAATTTTACGGGTTGGATTTCCTGGAGCATCTCGTGGGTGGAAAGCTGATCCTGCAGAAATGGAAAGAGTTGAAGAATTCAAGGTTGGTGATTGGGTCCGAATTCGCCCAACTCTTACAACTGCAAAACATGGATTTGGGGCTGTAACTCCTGGAAGCATTGGCATTGTATATTGCATCAGGCCAGACAACACTCTTTTACTCGAAATGAATTATTTACCAAATCCCTGGCAATGTGAACCCGAGGAAGTTGAAGCAGTTGTTCCATTCAGGGTAAAGCAACCATATTATGTTTTAAGCTGCTCAGCAAGAAATTTACTTTTTGTTGATCATGCTGTTTTATATTTAACCGTGTTTATAGATTGGGGATCAAGTTTGTGTGAAGCGTTCTGTTGCAGAGCCTCGGTATGCATGGGGGGTGAAACCCATCATAGTGTAGGGAAAATATGTGAGATAGAAAGTGATGGTCAACTCAAAATTGAAATTCCCAACCGTCCCCTGCCGTGGCAGGCAGATCCTTCTGACATGGAAAAAGTTGAAAATTTTAAGGTATCAGTTATACTAAAAATCTCCACCCCTCCCCTCCCATTTCCATGGTTTCTTCATTTCCGAGTTTTATTTCTTTTGTGAGTAACAAGCCCTATGTTAACTAGAAGATGTAATTTGTTCTACTCATAGGTGGGAGATTGGGTGCGAGTTAAAACAACAGTGCCGTCTCCGAAATATGGATGGGAAGATGTGCATAAAAATAGTATAGGAATAATTCATAGCTTGGAAGAGGATGGTGATATTACTGTTGCCTTTTGCTTTAGAAGCAAGCCTTTTTGCTGCTCTGTGACAGATATGGAAAAAGTTACACCCTTTGAAATAGGACAAGAGATTCATGTGATGTCATCAATTGTACAACCTCGACTGGGATGGTCAAATGAAACTGCGGCGACCATTGGGAAGATATCCAGGATAGATATGGATGGCACTTTAAATGTGAGTTACTAGATCCTTTTACTGTTTTGCTCTGTTCATCATTATCATAGCTCCATTCTTTTGAATGATTTGTTTCCCAGAGGTAATCTGGGTGCAGCTCTAGCATGAAGTAGTTTTAAATGTGATAGAGAAGAACTTTCATTTACTAAATGACATTGTTTTTGACATTTTGTAAGTGCAAGTTGGCTTGGCCTTTGTATTTATTTCTTCATTAAATTTAGATGCTGGTGAAGCTGTAACTTTTATTTTTCCTGGATTCATGTGCGCATATGTAGGTTTCTGGTCATAGCTATATTAGTTCCGCTTTGAGAAATTTCTGATGGATGATTTGGTTAGTCCTTTTGTGATGGGATATGGCCTTCAACATTGACGGCATTTTGTGGTAATTACTTCGCTTCGAATGCCGAGCTCTTAGGTTTTTGTCTCTTAGGTAGGATGTTGGATGTTATGTAAAATTGTGACTGCTTTTATGTGTATCAGTTCAACATTTTACGATCTTCTTGCTCCCATGCCGTTCCTTTCTTGCTGAAGATTCCTATTTTAAATGCGTAAAAAGTTCTCTATTCCTTTAAAATGCTACAAGATGTAAACCTTTTTTTCATTCTATTTATCTGCCGGTTGATCATGTTTTTATAATGTTAATATTAATGGTAAGATCTCTCTTTTTATCTACTTGCATTATTTTTAAAGAGTTTAGGTTACTTCAATATGAGAGCTTGTATTTTTGTGACAGTAATTAGAGTCATTGCCGTGACTATCTATGAGTATGAGTTCCTTTTAGGTGGTTTATCTTGTTTTTTGTTTGATTTCAGTCATTTTGGATGTCAGGTTAAAGTGGCTGGCAGACATAATTTGTGGAAAGTCTCGCCTGGGGATGTAGAATTGCTTTCCGGGATTGAAGTAGGCGATTGGGTTCGCGTAAAACCAGTTATTGGGTCAAGACCCGCATACGACTGGAATGGGATCAGTAAAGAAAGTCTGGCTGTGGTACACAGTATTCAGGAGAGCGGTTATTTAGAGTTGGCCAGTTGTTTTCGCAAAGGACGCTGGATGACTCATTTCACAGACGTTGAAAAGGTCCCACCATTAAAAGCTGGTCAGCATGTCAGGTTTCGGTCGGGGCTGACTGAGCCAAAGTTGGGTTGGCGGGGAGCCCAACCTAATTCACGAGGGGTAATTACATCTGTTCATGCTGATGGGGAAGTGAGGGTTTCATTTTTTGGCATGTCTAAGCTCTGGAGAGGTGATCCCGTGGATCTTGAGAAAGAGGAGGTCTTTGAAGTAGGTGAATGGGTCCAACTCAGAGTTGATTCAGACGGGTGGAAGTCTGTAAAGCCCGGAAGCATAGGTGTAGTCCAAGGTATTGGATATTCAGAGGAGGATCTATGGGATGGTAACGTCCTAGTCGGATTCTGTGGAGAACAAGAGAGATGGGTAGGTCCTGGACACCTGCTTGAAAGAATAGAAGCCTTCCTGGCAGGGCAACGTGTGAAGGTAAAAAATTCTGTTAAGCAACCGAGATTTGGATGGTCAGGGCGTGGCCACATGAGTGTGGGGATGATCTCTGCAGTAGACGGTGACGGTAAACTCAGAATATACACTCCAACAGGGTGGAAGGCATGGATGTTGGACCCTGCAGAGGTGGAGCTGGTAGAAGAGGAGAAAATTCAGGTGGGGGACTGGGTGAAGGTGAAGGCTTCTGTGTCAACTCCAACTTATCAATGGGGGGAGGTCAGTCATTCAAGTGTTGGTGTAGTGCACAGGATCGAGGATGGAGAATTGTGGGTGGCATTCTGCTTTCTAGAGAGATTATGGCTATGTAAGGCATGGGAAATGGAGCGGGTGAGGGCATTTGAAGGAGGAGATAAAGTGAGACTCAGACCTGGATTGATGTCTCCAAGGTGGGGATGGGGCATGGAGACCTACGCCAGCCAGGGGGAGGTTGTCGGTGTGGATGCAAATGGAAAGTTGAGAATCAGATTTAAGTGGAGAGAAGGCAGGCCGTGGATTGGAGATCCGGCTGATATCGTTCTGGACGAAGATGTTAACCCAAACCCATCATAGAAAGAATTATTTGCCAATGTGATTATTGCGTAGTATTTTAGATTTGGTTCTCTTGCCGGGGTTTCTAACTTGATGGAGCATCGGCAGTTCTCTCTTAAAAATATGCGCAGCCCTAGCAGGTTGTTTGTCGTGGAGAGGATTGAGCAGGAAGTTGGGGCGCTAGATACAGTAACTAAAAGATTCATTTCAGAGTTGTAGAGAAGATGCAGTATAATGGAGGGCCCGTTTTGGAAGGGCATATGTATTCATAGTTATTTACTTAATATATATATTTTCCTTTTTGCCTTTGTATTGTACTATTAGTTCTTTATTGTACAAATTAAACAAAGCTTCGAATGTACACTGCTGATTATTTTCTTGGTAATGGAAATCCACATTTTATGGGTACATGTACTTCTACCTTAATTATGTAAAAGTTTGTTTCCAATGTATTTATTTTATTAAATACATTATTGTGATCCATTCTGAAGCGGGTGCAGTGGGTTTCATCTAAATAGAATTAAAGGAAAAACTTGTGTTTTGACTCCAAATTGTATAGCCTCGTAGATCAAGAAAATATTTTCTTGGTTGCCAAAAAATTGTCATGTGCCCTGTTTTTCACCAAGTGAATGAAAAGAGCAGTTTTTTAGTTTAGAGTTATTGTACGGTTTAAAACAAGGATTGGTGGTCTCATTTGGGAAAATATATTGGTCGGCAAAACCTTTCAATTTTAACTCCTTTTCATTCTCATATTAAAAAGAGAACCTTCGTAAAGATCTCGCATGCTAGGTTTTAATGTAAAAATTGGAAATATTATCTACATAATAAAATGGTTATCTTAGAACTCAAGCTGCAAACTAAGGCACCTGCATCAATGAAATCGCTACACATGTTTAAACTTTATTTCCTGTAGTTGTTCCAGAACGATTCCCAAGTAGATAGAATTGCAAACAAATGATCTTCCAAGCAGATGATCAAAGCCGTATTATATCTGTCCTTTAAAATAAGATACTATATTATTGTTTGTGCAAATAATAAAAGCAATGTGGCTCTAAAAAAATAACATCATTCTCTGTTTTAAGTTTAAAAACAAGTATTGAAGTCTTCTCTATTGCGCTCACAGCAGCTGATTTCACATCCTCGACTTGACATATAAAAAGCTTCAAGTGAGACTTCTCCAAATCCGATGGATGAATAAACAAGATCATAAAGCTGCAGCAGACTTGCAAAGTAAGGGCCATAAATAAGTGTTAAGAAGCAGCCAATTTGTACAGTAAAAGCAGGCCGATTGGTTTTCGAGTGCAACTAATATAATATCATGCATTGATTGCAGAAAATTGATCATTGCATCCGTTTGCTAGATACTAACCATTGCATCCGTCTGAAACAAATGGAGTCAACGGCAATGGCCACTGGCCTTGTCATGCAAAAAACTGCAGAACTTGATCATTGCAACTATACTTTCCATGATGCTAGACTGGACAGTATCACTGTGGAGCATATATATTTTCTGTACTTTTTCGTCCTATACTAACCACTGTACTGGATGAAAGCCCTGTTGAAGGAACAAGGCCAGTCCAAAAGAAAGGATCTGGTATTGGATGATCAATAGCATTGCAGCTAGTCAGCAAAGATGATGATATGAGAGGTCCAAATGGATATGAAGTTCTGGTGAGGCAGAGCTCGCCTGAGGTTGTTGCAACTTCTGGTTTCCCAGCTCCATCTTCTGCCAATTTCTCTTTGTTATTTCCTTCCTGAACCTTTGTTAGCTTATCTTGCAAACATTTTAGAGCTGCAGACTGAGATACTATGCTATATGCAGATCTTGCTGATGGAACAAATTTTTTACTGTGTGGAAGCCCTAAAAACGGGAACTGGTATGGTTCTGTATGCTGAACAGACCATTCTAATGATTTAAGTTCAGTACCAATGTCTTCAATTACTTTAGGGGACCCTTCTGATGATTTGGTATGGGATTCTGAGCGATGAGTCTTGTGAGCGGTTCCCCACCATTTGATGTAGCCTGTTAAATCAATTTTCCTCTCCAAACAAAACCCAGCCAACAGCTCACTCTCAGTTGCTGCCTCTTCACTTGTACCTTGTAGAAAATGTGATAAATGCACTTATTATGTCAGTTGCATACCACAAAAAGCTTTTAAAGGTACAAAAATTCGTAGGATGTTTCTCACCACAATTTGGGTTGCTGAAATACTCATTTCCAAGCATTTGACCAAAAGATGAATCCCATCTGTTCGGAGTGGATCTACAGTAAATAACAAGTTTTCAGAAATGGCATTCTGAGAGATATGAATATCAGATCTTATATGACCCTGAAAGGCTTTCCTTTCCAGAGTTCCAAACTGTCTTGGATGAAAAGATTTCGAAGAGATAAAGTAGATATAGGTAAAATAAACAAATTATTATAAGCATAAAACTCACCTAATCTACAAATTTGATATCAGTATACTATCTGTTAAGTAAAAGATTATGAAGCAGATTTAAGAGATTAATTAGAGTATCACGGCCGCGATTATTGACAAACAAGTTTATAATAATTGCCTTGTTCTTAGCAACATCTTAATACTCATCAGTGCACCATGAAAAGGTGAAAGATTCCAACATCAAGAAGCCTACAAATTTCAGGTTTTAAAATTGGGACTGGTTTTGTGCCTTTCGGCAAATATACAAAAGAAGAGACAAGACAACAAAGGCATCTTTCTTGGCATTAACCTTGTTCCGAGTCATACCTAGGAACCCCACGGTACTTGGATAATCCCCTTGAGAAACCACTACTTTTCCTGAAGCAACACCATTTAAAAATGTGTAAGGAGAAAGGAGACTCATTATTAAGTAACCTGACAGTGGTGGAGAGGGCATTACCTCCTCAGAGAGGCGAGGTAATCCTCTCTGGACATCAATTGCATCTCCTCTAGATCTCTTGAGTAATCACTTACCTAGAAGGGAGATAATAGCTGTCACATAATAGTGGACATATTCGTAAAAGAACAATAAACAATGAAAAGATGCAAGGAAAGTAAGTCTCACGGCAAAAGTTGAATTTTAAATAAGAATATTCAATCGGATTCCGTACAATCTTAGAAATCAAATTCTATATATTTCAAGCTCAGATGAACTTACCGGAAAATTAATTATGGTTCCTGGGCCCCAATATTTCAATGCAGCAAGGTCATAAGCTCTTGCTGCAGCCTCCTCGTCATCATATGCACCTTCAGCATAAAATTTAAATAGTTATTATCAAATTATTGCACCATAGCATTATTTTGTAAAAGGAGCTCTCGTGATTGGGAGAAGAATTTTACCTAAATACACTGAAGTAGGGGAAAGCACCCAAATGATTGCCCACATCAACGAAAGAGAAGATGCACGCAAAAAATATACGAAATTAGCAGGGAAGGGACAAGAGTTGAAGCGTTGCAGTGTGCAAATGTACATAAGAGATTTGATTTACACTTCAAAAACATAGGCAGCTAAAAACTTCCAAGGAGTGGATTTTGCTCCATTTAAAGGTTTTCAGATGCAATGACGATAAAATAGAATTTGTACTGTAAAAATGCAAGAACCCGCTTACCTTGCTTCCCCTTCTTATTTTGATTTTGGTTCCACGTGCTTTTATCCCATAGGTGTGCTTCATAACGTCCTGTCCATCTATGCCTATTTATTTAGAAAAGAAAACAAAAACAGTTTGTCTCCAATGTGATTACCATTTGTAAAAAAAAAACAAAATTCATATAAAAGACAATGACAAAAATATCCAAAGGAATCCGAAAACTTCATTAACACCGACAATGCTTCTTTCTGCATTGCTAGTCTCAAGCCTAGATAAAGGAGGAGGGTTGGCGTCAAGAAGGGCATCCGGCTATTTAAAATTTTGTCATTTGTCATTGCATAGATCCTAGTTTAGGATCCACCCTTTGGGTATCAGGTGGAAGAATAAGAATAAGAAGAAGAATCATGAAACTTCATTAGAAGTTCCACGGACAATTGAGTTTGTGACTCAAGTACACAACTCCACGCAGAAAACCAAAACAACAAACAACATCATGATACTTCTCCAAAATTATTAGAATGTGCAGCACAATCAGTTCATTTTAACAATTTGACAATGTAACCGCTTTCTGAGAGAGATACAAACCCCATTTGAGCATTGACTTTCAACAATCCTAAGATAAAACAGGAATTGCTATTGCCTAAGACTGCAAAACATATATTAAGGCAATAAGACTGCAAAACATATATTAAGGCCTAATTTACAATGAAAAATTCAACACCAAAAGGAATCTTCTACAAACGTAATGCCTTCTGTGAACCTAATGCCTTCTACATCATGCAGATGGGTAATTCAGCTCCGACAATCTCATGAGCCAAATTGACCCGGAAACAACAAAGGAACACAAAATCCAAAGACAATCCACAATTCCCATTCTGCATAAGTGTCAAAACATCACCAACCGATTTTCAACATAACTAAGATTAACAACAAGCATTGCCTACAACTACAAGGCCTGCATGAAGCTCTCGTAATACACAAACGACTTACAACAACAAATTGAGTTCAACTTCAATCAGAATTGAAACGCATTAAATCCAAAAAATAATCCATAATATTATGACATATACATATAAAATAAGCCTGACGGATTCGAAATGGAAACAATTTGCAACAACAAGCTGACCATGAACCAATAAATTGTATCTAACTTCCAATCAAAATTGACACAGAAGAATCCAAAATGTGCTGTTTAAAAGTCTTAAAAAGATCACCAATACAGAACTCAAACAATCATTTTCAATGAACTACACAAACAATTTACAACAACAATTCAACCATAATTAATAGCGAAGAACACCCAAAAAAAACAATAAAAAAATCAAACAAAATCTAAAATTTTGAAAGAGATCATCACCTAGTGACGCCTCTGTAGATGGAGCTGCGCTTGCCGGCGGCGCAAGGAGGCATCTTGCTGATCCTGTCCTTGGCCGTACTACCCCGGTCCCGCCGCGCCTTCTTCAACCCTTTGAATATCAGATCCACGTAGTCGCCTCCGCCGCCGCCGCCGCCGCCGCCGACTTCGGTCTTCATCGCCGCCGGATCGGACGCCATCGCCGGCGAGGGGTGCGGAGAAGAGGCGGGGAAGGGGGTTTCACTGTTTTGAGTGATGATGATGGCGACGATGGATGGTTTGTAATTACTAAAATGACCTTCGGTCTGGTTCGGGTTATTAAATTGCTCTCTTGGGAATTGACTCGATTTGGTTCTTATAACCCTAATACTACCAAAACAAAAACAAAAAAAGAAGGAATTTGAGGTCTTTGTTATTTGTGTTGTATAATAAGTAATTTAATTATATGAAAAATTCGTTAAACATTTGTTTGGTGATAAAAGTTAAAACATTTAAAAGTCATTTGAAAACACATAAAAAAGTGCATTTGAAAAAAACCTACTTTATCAAAACACTATAAAAATATTTTTTTATTACTCGAAAAAAGAAAGCCATGTATGAGGAAGATGAGTTTCTTGCTGAGTAAGAAAGAAAGATGGGTTTTAGTGAGAAAGGTGGGCTTATTATTATACACTACAATATAAAACCTATTTTTCTCACCAAAACTCCCTCACCTTCATCCCATTTTATTAAGCGAAAATTTTAAATATAAATTTAGAAAAAAGATAACAGTAAAGAAGTGGGTTTTTAACCAAAAATTTAAGTTTGATGAAGATAGACAAGGAATATAAGATTCTTAATGATAATTTTAGTAAGATATTCACGTTACTCACCTTCTATATACATCTTCACCTAAAAATCTACCTTTTATTATCACCTTTACAAAATTCGTAATTAGAAACCAATTTAATATGTACTCACATTTCTTTCTTTTATTGGCTTCACCATAAAAACTTAATTTATATTATCATTTCACCTCAAAAACCCACACCCCCATCATTACCCTATCCTCAATTAAAAAGTACATTAAGAAACCAACTTTCTTTACCTTCGTCCCCCAACCTTCACCTCACCTAATCTTGTATTAAAAAACTCATTTCCCAGTTAAAAATAAAGAAGTTAAACTCATTTCTCTACTATTAATTCGCCTAAATTCGTGCACTAGAATTTGTAAGAAATAAAAATAATATGTTATTTAAAAGAGATGAATAGCTATTGCTTTGGTAGTGGCAATAATAGTAGTGACAATCTTACGATAGTTTTCCTCTACGTGTTATTTTTTTACGCTATTCTCTGTTAGCGATATTAGAGTTTCGGTAAAGTGGATACTTTCATTACATTTTTTACTTATGTTTAAATAAATTTTCTACACTCTCTTCATTATATTTTCTACTTATTTCTAAATATTTTTTTTATCATTTACTAAAATAAATGTTTATATTATAAATTAACTTATATTTTTGTCACAAATAAAATTAATTTTTTTTATTTACACAGATGATTATTAGTAGTATTCAAATAGACTCCACGTAATCCAATAAAAAAATATCACATTTTAGACGGAAAAAACAGGTGGTCAAAAAATTTTCAAATACAAAATGTTTGCATATTTTTTAGGCTAAAATTAAATATCATAAAACATCAATCACTTCTAGACCACAATAAGCTCGTACGAACCGAATTTGTTTCGGGCAGAAGTCAACCCACTAAAACAATTTTGAAGTCAAAAAATGAGTCAAGCGGGATTCCAGTTGCGGTGAGGGGCATCATCGTAAATTGGCGACGATATCAGCTAACGGCTACATAATTCAAAGCCGTTATGCTCGTCAGACCCGTTACAGGGTCCGGCACGTGACACCCCAATTATTATTTTCTCACCAACGGCCAAGCTTCAACAAGAAACTCCCCAACAGAAGGCTCTCAGCGGGTCCCAAATGCTTTATTTATTCCCCAAAGTTCCATTTTTGTCTTGGAATTTTTTCCCCCAATTATTAACATTAAAAAATGCCTTGTAGTAGTTTATATTTATTAATTTTTTCGATCAAAAATTTTTGAGCTTATAAACAATTATATGAATCAACTAAAGTTGCAAAAATAAGAGCTTAAATGAGACAAAAGTGTACCTCCGAATCACATGTTGTCCGATCAAAAGGCAATTGAAATACGCGACTAAGATGTCTTTGTCAAAAGAATGATTATCGGGTATGCTCCTTATAAACAGGTACGCGTGATGACTGTGTGCATCCTCACGTACGTCCATGAGTAGTGTACAAAGTCCATGAGTAGTGTACAAAGTCAGGCTTTTGTGGAAGAATCGAGCTTGAATATATTTAAATTGTTTAATTTTTGTAAGCTTGTTCGCCTAGCTTGTCCGTTAGCTCGAAACCAACTCGATTAAAAGTCAAAAGTACCTCACTTAAAAAAATGAGGCCAATGTGGTTTAAAACCCACAACCTTGAAGTCGTTAAGGTTAATAGTTACCATCTCAAGTATCTTACTTCTTTGTTATTATATTATATATATATATATAAATAAATAAATATAATATAATATAATATAATATAAAGACTATATTATTATATTATTTTATCGAGTCGAGTTCGAGTTAAACTACGAGTCGAGTCAAGTCGAACAGGACATTGCTCAGGCTCGACTCGTAAGATTCGAGTTCGAGTCGAGTATTTAAATGTCGAGTTTAGAGTCGAGTCAAACCGAGCTGAACGCTAAATGTTCACGAGCTGGCTCAGCTCAATTAGCAACCCTAATCGAAATGTATAAAGTTTTATAATATCATTAAATATTATTTTAAGACCCAAACAAAATATTCGACTTCAACATGAAAACGGGTTGGGTAAGATTGGTGTCTTGTGTGTATTGGGTGAGCGAATGAGGGGGATAAGTAATCATTTGGTGGAAGCTCTTACAGCTAAATTGGCGATAAAACCCAATCAGCTGTTAGGACCCATCACCAATGTATATTTAGGTACTGATTGGGGTCTTATATCCAATTTGGCTATACGACTTTATAGCATACTGTTACTTGAATTATATTCATTATTGTCATCGACAAATTGTATCCAAAGAGATGGAATGATTTAAGAGGAAAATTTTTGAGAACGAAAGAGAAATAACATGACATGAGACATAAATTTTAAAAATTTCCGGTTCATTTGAATAACAAAAAAGATTAAAAGAAATAACAGTACTTCAAAATTTTTGACTTATACAAGTAACGAGGCATACAACTTAAATGCACAGTATTAGATCATAAACCTTAAGTTTCTGAAAACAAATAAAATTGCTTCCTCCATGCAATTTTTTTACAAGGCCAAAATCGAGCACCCTCCACTCCACAGAAAGGATTCAGAAAGCATAAATGGCAGTTCTCTTTGTTTCCAATATGTTCCCTCGAAAAAATGTAATATTTCATATAAAGAGAAAAAAAATAATGTTAATGTGGCCACTGGTGCTACTAATTAAGAGATGTATATGCAGTGTATACAAAAATGAGTTCCTCCAAAATATTTTATAAAATTGTCCCCAAAGAGATGGCCCCATCGAACTTGCAGCTCAATATCCCCTTGGAGTACTTGGAAAATGATTTTCTGGACATATTTCATGATTTTCAATAAAAAGGATCTTACAAAGCTACTGCAGCATGGCAAAACTTGGTTCCTCACTGCACTATGACTGCTACCTCTGCCTGACATGTAAGGAAATGCATGCAACAAAAAACTACTCAACAAAATGAATCATACATGCCTGCCACAGTATTGCAAAACTTGGTTTCCATCCTGCTCTTCAACTGCTATCTTCATGTGGCATGTAAGAAAATGCTTGTACCAAAAACCACTCAAGTTTTCCTTAGCTGGACTTTAGAACTTTTTCGTGGTTTTCCAAAATTGTATCTGTGTGGCTTAGCAGATCCTGCAGGCCGTCCAAAATTGGCATGCCTCTTCAAATGGTGTTTCCTCCGATCATCTACCTTCCCACCATATGCCATTTTGTTTGAACTCCCACTTTTCTTTCCTTTAATGCCATCCTCCCCCTTTCGATGCCATTTTTAACAGTGAACTTGCTCTTCTTCCTCTTGGATGTATCAGAAACACTGCCTTCAGGCAGGTTGCGCTTCTTGTCCTTTCCCACTATGCTGGGGACGTTGGAATTATTTCCATTCTTTGAAGCCATTTGTACATGTTTGCCTTTATTTTCCCTACAATAACAGAAGAAATTCCATTAGAAACAGCTTGAGTAGAATAAAGCAGCACACTTGGAAGAGTTTAACAATGAACAAAAACCATTTCACAGATGATTCTACTGGTTTGGGCGTGAGTTCTGAAGTGTCAACTCCCTTCAAACCATTGCTGCTTTGACGTTTCTGCAAATAGTGCCATAAGAAATGTCGGAACTGATTAAAACATCAACAAACAAAAGCATAATTTGCAATTTCTTTGAATAAGATTTACGCAGTTTATAGAAGCAAAAACCAGTACATTCAACGCTAGAAGTTAGACAGTTCTCAGCCAATCTTAACATGAAAGAACAAAAAAGATGACAAGGCGCCCAAAATCTCCTTCAGTTTTTTTAAATTGTTTTATGCTTAATAGGCGGATCATTTGCAGCACAACCACTACGCAATTTGTAAAACAAAACTATCAAATATAAGTTCATCATAAATTCTCATATTAACATAAAACCATGAGTTACCTCAACAACTGTTCTAATAAATCCCCGATATTTCTCCGGAGCAATCAATTCAACTACCTTAAGACCACATTTCCTAATGGTGATTTCCATGATAATTCGGACCTGTCATAAGGATATGTGCAAACCATTAGAACAACTTAAAAAATAGAAAAATGTTATTTCCCATGTAAATTTGTAAAGCTGCAAACCCTTATGCCTAGACCTAATAGCGTAACAGACTCCTAGCTACTCGGGAATTACCAAAAAACCTCCACCACTATTTCCCCCCATTACCAATTAAAACTTAGCACATATCTAATAAGATGCTTCTCAAAAGGAAGGTAAAAACAAAAGATTCCATTCTCTGGAAGAGTAGAGCATCTTCACTAGCAGGTATCTAAGCACCCATTAAGAGAATTAATTATAGGGGAAATTAATACAAAGCAGCTCGTACCTTTGCTCTGATATGGTTTTTTGAGATGTCTGACCATGGAAGGACTCCATCAATAATTTCTGCCAGATACTTCTGTAAATCTTTGACTGGTAAGCAGGACACTATGACCTTCATAAAGCCCATCACTGCCTATTCCAGCCAAAAAGAGGAGGCAAAATTATAAGTGCTGGATGAGAAGATGCATATACACTTGGGGTTGTCAAATACTCACTTTTACTACTTCCAAGGCTTTGCTTTTAAGAAGGATAAAAACAGAGGGCATCAAATCAGGGATGGCAAAGCAAAGACCAGGATCATTGTATATTAGTAATGAGAGAGCAGATACTGCTCCGCTCATTATGTGGGGAGACGATCCGGAGAGGTAAGCCAGGATCTGAGAAGAAGCAAGAATTTGTAATTTCAGTATGTAACTAGCAGTGCTGATAATATTAGCTAATACAAAACTACAAATAGATGAGAAAATAAGCTTCTACAAGAAGAAAGTATGAGCATAGGCATGTCTTTGATGGAGGGCAAACAACATAAAGAAGTTACCTACATTGATTATTTTACTTACTTTAGAATTATATCATTAGAAATGTCATATTTTCCCTTCAAGTACAATTCCTACTACTACACATTTTTGTTTAATACTTTCCTTTTATTAGTATATGTTTCTCGAGTCCACAAGTACATGTCATAGACTTCAAGTAATTAATTAATGATTGATAAATTGAATAAAATTAAAGATTATAGTCAGGGTTCCAGATTTTCGTGTGATCACCCTCCTTCCCGTCAGTAGGGATCCCAACCTCCTAATCCATTGGGATTCGGGCACATATACCTTTCTAACCATTGCATTACCTCTCTTCTCTTCCCCGTCAATTAGAAATAAGAGTCAGGTTAGATCATAATTTTCAAGCATTTACATCCCACAAACATTGTATGCAAAATTGTTGCATAGCGACCCAAATCTCATAGCCCGATGATTCCATAAAAGCAGTAGTCTTGATCACATATTCTAAGTGGCTGAATAAATTATCTTCATGTATGCCTTTACTCAACTAGACGGGTGATCACAAGTTTGGTAGGTGTGCACAATTCACAAACACAACCAATGAACCCCTGACAAAATTAGCTTAAACAACAACGTTACTCATTTAAATACCAGGCATTTGTTCCATGTTAAATGGTCCCAGTACCCAGTTCACGTTCAATCTAGCAGGTATCATCTACCTATTGGGCACTTAGTTAAGTATATCTTGGTTATACCAACAATACAATATGTCAGGTTTCAAGAATTGATGCCGATTAAATGACAAGTATAGGCTTCAATGGGGCTTGGTTTACTAGTACATGTGAATTGATAAGTCTGGTTTTGGCAGTATGGCAGTAATACCCAACCATACCCCTGGTTTTGTATCACCGTCTGAAAGCTTCCGCATTTAATCAATGGCCTAAATCCTAAGCAAAGTGATGTATTTAGTCATTAAATTGAATGCTTTTCTGAACACAAATCCTAGAAGGGGAAAAATAAAAAAATATTTATCATCATGCCATCAACATTCCACGACCCATTAACCACTGTAACAAATTATCAGGTCCCTAAAAGGACATTTTAGTATAACCACTAAATATAACCATTCTAATACTACAATCTGAAAAAAGTAAAATACCCATGAAGAGCTTACCATGCTGAACAATCTCTGCATACATTCTTCGGAATCTTCATGCTTTGAACTCTTTAAATCACTCACAACCATACGTAGTGAGTCATAAGCTGCTTCACGAGCATCATGTTTCACCTGCACATGTTCAAGAATAACAAAGTAAGCTGGAGCACATTGTGAAATTAATTAGAAATAGAATTCATGACCCATGAAAGGCCATACTTCCAACTGTTCTGCAAAAGATGAGCATTACACAGGAAAATGGCATTTTTGATGAAAATATTTGCAGTACTAGTATTAATCATCACCCCTCCCTAACATATTACATTTCTAGCAATGTGATCAACTAACATCATAGCAAAATACTGCAACAGCCAATTATCAAGAAAGTGAAATTTGCGGATCTATGAGTACAGTATGATTGCTTTGCATGTACTCTCGAGACTTCAACAACAAGACCAGCTGATCCTTTTCACTCAACACACATAATGCTAGCTTTTAATTCAAAAGGTCAAGTACGAATAACAGGGAAAAAATATTAGGAGATTCTGAAGCTATATAAAATTTTCATCAACTCTAGAACAATGCATAGGATCCCTCTCTAACAATAAAACTTACACTCTTCACTGTTAATATGATCTCATTGAGAATCAGGAAAGCCTTTTCACTAGTGCCCTCAGCATTTCCCTGCAAAGCATAAGAAATCATAGTAAAAACCATATGATAACACAAACCCATGACAAACTGTTTCTTTTAGATCTCAAGTAATGACAAGAAGATGAATATCTCTTTTTTTCCCTAAAGTCCATCTATATCGCAAAATTATTGCTGCCAATTCAAATAAGAACTCCAACTACAGCCATACTAGCTTATTGAGCCTTATGAAGCACATCTGATTGTCCACCCTTCAAAATTTATATTATAACAAATTGGTTACTAGATAGTATATTTTGGGTTGGGTAGGCTCCATTATGTGGTTCTTTGTATTGAAACTTAAGCTCAAGGAATTATATTTCTCACTTAGCATCACTCATGACAACGCAAACTTCACTAATTGACCCCTTGTCAGCTATCTCCAAAGTTCTTTCACATTTCCAAGTTAATCATTATATGCTGAGATCAACAATTGGCTCCCTTAAAAATCTGTACAGTGGGAAAATTTTCTGTATATTTCACTATATTGCACCTTTCATTTTCTCTCTAGGTGTCAGACTATTCAATTGAAACTAGATGACACAATGGCTATGCTCAATAGAAATGAAGTACGTAAAAAACAAATTGCAGCCATACCTTTAAAATATGAACCAATAAAAAGCGGAAGCATGACAAACGATTCTTCAAAGAAATTATGTCATCAGTTGGCTTTACGTCCAGGAGAAGGGTCATCAATTCGTCAAATCGAGAAGAGTAAAACCATGGATGTTCCTGATTATGCAAACTATCAAGTGAGATATAATCCCTTGTTTTTGGCACATTTGAAAAGATAAATAATAGTGAAGCAACTTCAGTAACACTGCATCAAAAACGCTGAAAGAAATACCTGAAATATTCTGCCCAAAGCAGAATATGCTTCCACCTGACCCACATTATCAGCAGCCTACACAGTGTAGATATATATCACATTAGAATCAGATGTGTAAAACAAGTTTTAGGTTAAGATCATCATAGTTTCAGATGCTTCAAACTTAATAAGTAGCATGATGACAGACATGCACCAAAGAATTGGGGATCTGATGACATGCATGATGACAGTCATCTACGCAGTTTCTAAAGAAGACATGGTGTTGACAAAGCATCTTAAACACGTTACACTATAGTCAGTATCTAACTTGCTAAATGGCAGAACAATAAAGGTACTAAACAAGGCTTTCTCATATTTCAAATTTTTCATAACTAAAAAAATGCTAGCCTTTAAAGTTTCACATAAATCGCATCTTTATCCATTTTGGATTGCCAAATAATTAAAAACTGAAACGTTTACTTCCAAACTACAATAACAAGTCCTCTGAAATAAACAACGTACCCAAACTACAGCTTTAACATAATCAAACAGCATATTAACAAGAGCCTCATCAGCACCCACAACAAGAGAAGAAATAAACTCCAGCAGGGTGCACCTGCATGTGAAAAGGAAAACTTGAAACGCATAAACATAAATTGGCAAAAAGAAACAGCATTAACTGGCACAACAGAAATGTTGTTAAACCTGTAAGGAAAAGAATTAGGGAGTAGAAAATGCAGGCTTCTATTAGCAACAAATACCAAAGGTATGAAAGAAGGAAAAACTGTTAATAAACTCACTGAACTGGCATTGCTAACCTTTTTTTTTTTATCAAGGCATTGATAACATTCAAGCATATTATAAACAGAAGTTCCAAAGTTAATAGAAGTGTACCTTTGATGAGTTACTTCTTTGGTTTTATTGCTTTTTTCATGGCCACACTCCTTTTCTGAACTTTTGCAGACAGGACTGGAAAATTTCTCTGATTCAATTATGAAATCCTCCAATTCAAATTTCTTCAATGAAGAAATGAAGAACTTCTTCACCTTTGAACTGTCAGTTATAGATGCCAAATAACCAATAGCTTCCTGCAGCAGTTAGTAAAACATTCAGAGCTCTGCCTCCAATAACCATCCAGCAATCAATTCCTATTGAATATAAAAGTAACATCAAATACATATAAACCAAAGACCTTTAAATAGCCTCGATCTTCTAAAGTAGAATCAAACATAATGTCCCGAAGAACTTCAAGTAGACACACAGAATTCACAGCGATGGTCTTAATGTTTCTGGAGGCAACTTCCTTTGAGTAAAAAGAGGGTATTGTATCCCCTTCTGAAATATTTCCATTGAGTATCCTCTTATTCTGATTAACAAGTTCCTGTATAGCCAAATATTCCAAAAACAAATATAAGCAGCTCAAGAACAAATTAAAAAGAACAGTAACAACCAAAAGCACTGCTTAAAATGGTTTGTACCAGGAGGCCCATGGAAATAGTAGCACAAAGAAGTGTGGTCTTTTTGAGGACAGAAACTATGAATGTAGCAAAGGCTTCAAAACTTTGACACATATCAGTTGGATATCGACAAAAAGCTGGAAGTAAGGCCCAGAGACCATCGTAGCTACTCTGCAAATTGTGAAGAACGTGTAGTTTCTTCACTGACAAATATTGGTCAAATTCATGAGTGAGAGTTTCAATGCGCTCAAAAAACCAACAAGACAGTATGACATATACCTTTAACAGCTGCTCCCTTAATAGAGTTTGCCAAAGGAACAATATGATCCATAAAATATTTTAGTGATGCTCCTCTTACATACTTCCTTAAAAGAGGTATTAACCACGAATTCGATAAGGTTAACTCGTCTGGATGAAAAGTAATAGGTATCAAGCCCAATATCTCCTCCGGCCCCATTGCAGCAATAGCAGAACCAACGCAATCATGAAGACACTGCAGAAATATTTAAATAGGTTAATATCCATGAAAAATAAATGTCGGTCTAGGCAAAACCTTGGACTCTGAACAGATATAATAGACATAACAAAAACCAACCTCACGGATTGCATCAGGCATGCCTTCTTTTGCAGATGCTTCTCTAATTGAAAGTTTAATAAAAATCTCCCTCATTAACAAATTGGAGGTGCCACCTACAAATCATGTTGACTGAAGTTGAGACCAATGCCACAGGAAAAAAGACTTTATTTCAGACTCAATACACAAACTTTGATTGATAAGGATAGCACAAGGGAAAAATGATTTTAGCAGAAAAACGGCATCTTTATGAGCCAGTTTGGGTTTAAAGAAAATGCATCAGTGATATATATAAATGGATAATTTGTGGTATGAGTCCAAGCACCTAACAAAGAAACTTCAAGTACTTTTTACAGAAGCACTGTTTCTAACCCAATAATACAATAGATAATCAAAGGAGGGATTAAGTAGACAAACCAAGCCTTAAAAATAAATGTGATATAACAGCCAAAACATGCTTCCCCAAGATGGCATCTGCCTTGTCAAGAATATTATCCATTCTGAAACAAATTATTTCAACAACTTTCCAATCGGGACAACTTTCAGAATAACTGGAAGAGTGAGTAGCAGCCTTTGAAATGGCATTGATATCAATACCATCGACTATCTCAACCATGATATCAGAAGCTTCTTCAGCAACATCAGTCCTGCCGTTCAATTGACCTGGACAATTTTTCAAATATGAGACCGTGCAAAACTAAGTTTCGCAATAGGAGAACGGGCAAGTTAAAATTGCACTTAGTTGATCTAACAATGCAATGAAATTAAAGTTATGTAATATTATCTGGCAGTTTCCAGCTCATTCAAGAGCCCATATTTAGTACGACAGCATATTTACAATTTCCATCAAAAACCATACCTGCAACTGCATCTAAAACATGCCAAAGGTTTCTGAACCATAAACTTCGTCCAAGCAAGTGCACCTTCCGCAACACGCACTTAAGTAACTTTACAGCACACAGAATGGAGTCTTGTGAAACTTTTTTGCAAGAAGATATGCACGACGTCAGAATAGTTACTAACTCCTCGAGACCAGGTAGACTAGACTCTGCCTCCAAACTCTCACAAAGAATTTCAAGGACACTGAAGGCATGCCTCGTGACAGGGGTGTGATCAGAACTCAATAGCTTATTTAATCGCGAAAGCAGTTTGTCCTGGATTTTGTCGGATAAAAACGGAGATACGAGCTTAATAGTATTTAGCATATGAAATACTTCCACACGATCGCTCTTGGAAGGAGTATCAAAATCCGCATCACCCTCTAGCACAACAGCTGCTAGCTCAATGGCCTTCGGCATAAACTCGTCAACAAAATGCAATATCCTTTTACTACTTTTCTGAAGAACTTTAGAATCCTGAATTGATCTAAACAACTCCTCGATGCCCAATTGAGCCACTTTCCGAACCTACAAAAATCACAAAAATCGCAAGAGACCCACTATTAGTCAAAAACTCGCATTGACAAAGGAGAGGCAACGCCAAAAGAACATACCTTTGGCCGCTTATCAGTGGAGAAGGACACAAGGGTCTTCAATGGCGACTTCACAACACCCCAATCCTCCAACTTACCGACTTTCACAAGAGCTCCGATGGACTTCACCAGCAACTGCAATGTCGACGCCGGCAAACCACCCCCGCCGCTTCGTAGAACGCCATTGAGCACCCCGGCAGCTTCCGATGCCTTCTCTACGGTTAGCGCCGTTCGGGGGACCACCGGCAGCACCACGGACAAAAACGAGACCAGTGCCGACATCGCCGCCGGGTCGCCGCCGCCGTCGCCGGCATTCTGGATGGTGGACACGGCGGCGGCGAAATAGGCGGCGGGGATGAGGGGAGCGACTCGTCGAGGAGGATGGAGCGCATGGCGGCGGCGGTGGCGACGAGGTGCCGGTGCTGCGGGGCGGGGGATTTGGCGTAGCGTGCGATCAGGGTTTCGCAGACGTCGCCGGAGGTGGAGAGGGTCGGCGGTGCTTCGTCGGTCGCCACCGGCGCCGCCGGCGTCGCCGCCATAGCCGGTGGACGTGAGGGTAGGGGTTGTGGAGAGAAACCCTACCGCGACCAACGGGCATGTTTGAAGCTTAGAGAAGTTTTTAAGCACGCCAGTTTTACGTGCGCCACAAAAATAACTACCAAAAATATATAATGCGGCCTTCCTGGTAAATAAATCCAACGGCCCCTCTTTTCTTTTCTTTTCTTTTATTTTCTTTTATTATTTACTTTTACTACCTATTAAAATCACTAATCTCTCCCCTAATCTCCTTTTAAAATTAAAAAAAATATGGAGTCATTTTTAAAAAAAATGATGATTATAGATGATTGAAATTAGAATCATATCTTAAATCTAAATTATTTACATAATCATACGTGGTAAAAGATGAAGGATCCACTTGAAACAACTCTCTTAAACTTCATATATAAAGATTCTTGACCTTGAGCTTATTTTTTAATGGTGAATTATATCTAAGCTCAGCTTACCTAAATATCTTTTAGTTGTGTTAAGCTCAACTAATTTGTGAGGGTGCATGAAAAAGGTTTTAGAAAATATAATCACTATAAATTTAACATCCCCTATTTATATTTTAACCCAATTCAATTATTTTTATTGGAACATCTTTATAGTCTTTTATCACAAAATATAAATATTCAATGTATAAATTTTTTTTTTTAAATGCAACAAATACAAGTTAAACGTTAACCCATTGAAATACAAGGCTAGGTCAACTTCACCGAGCTTTAAATTGAGTCTAGCCCAAACTAACTTTGCCACAGCAATTTGTCACCGAAGACTCTACACGCTAATAAGGCTAATTAAAGAGTAAAACACTTATTAAATATTAATTATAGACATTTACACGAAAATTAATTTTTTCTTTTTTTTATTACGAGTTAATAATCATTAAAATATCCATTAATAAATCAAAAAGTATCATTTCTTATAGCTCCAAACTAATAGGAAGCAAACAAATTGAAACACGAAATTTTAAACTTGAAAGCTTCAAACCAAAGGAGTAATTTTTTTATTTTTTTTATTTAAAAAAAGCAAGCACACGAAAATGGCGCCTGAAAAAAACCAAACATCCAAGTTCAAACTTTTCAACAGAACAGTGTTTGTCGGAGAATCCAACAACTCCGGCCTCTCCGAAGAAGTTGTCGGGGAATATGGAGACATTCCCCGACTCCCTCGAATCAACCGCCGCCGACGCCCTCCTCCACCTCCTCCTCAGGCACACTCTCTCTTCTTCTTCTACCTCTCTCAATCAATCCTTCTCCTTATCCTGTTCTTCCTCTCTCTAGCGCCGGCGAAGATGATCAGAACTCATCTTCAATCACCTCTTCCTCGTCGTCGACGTCGACGACGATCAACACCGGAAGCTCCGGGGATGTGAGCCGTCGCGTAGATGACCCGCTGCTCCTGCTCCACTTTGCTGCTCAGCACCAGCTCGTCTACGAGAGCAAGGTCAGTCTCGGCTCCGTTTTTTTCTTTCGTCTATGATTGTGCTTAGTTCAAAGCTAAATCAAACACAAATGATATTTGCTTCTCGGTTTAGATTATGGATTTTGAGTTCTTCTTTTCTGCATTCGTTCTCATTGCATCGCCGATCAGTGCCTAGTTTTTGTTAATTCAAATTGTACTCCATTTTTTATGTTTGTGATTGGCTAGTTCTAAGCTGCTAAATCAAACACGAACGATTTCATACGATCGATGCGCTTCACTGCTGCTCGGTTCAGATTTTGGATTTTGAGTTCTTCTTTCCGACATTTGATATCATTGCATCGCAAATCAATGACTAGTTTTCGTTAATTCAATCTGTACTCGTTTTTCGCCTGCATCTCTCTGATTAATCTGATCTCTGGTCAATCGAAGCTTTAACTCGTTTCACGAGTTGAGGAACTCCAGATTCAGAGTGATCGATACCAAAACTCTGATCACCACTTCGTTTACGAGAACAAGGCCTATCTCGCCTTGGGTTTTCATGCAATCCATGCTCTTCTCGGTTATCGGTTCAGATTTGGACATTGACTTTGTCTATTCGGAGATCAGTGCCTAGTTTTTGTTCGATCAATTTGTGCTCGTTTTTTTAGCTAATGAATTAACTATGGATAGATCAATTATCTGATCAATATGATCTGTGTTCAATCAAAATTTATCTCGTGATGTGTCAGTAATCTGATCTATGCTAGCTCGCAATATGATTTTGCAGTTCCTGGGCTTGATCAGACGTCGGAGGACCAAAGTCTACTTCGTTGCTGCGCGACCGGAGCCATCGCATAGCAAGGGGGCAGCATCGATGGTGTCGACCGCGTCCGTGTGCTCACCGAGAGGACCTGCAGTGTGCGACATCGATACGTCGCCGGCGAAGAAGCCGGTGGGAGTGAAGATGGGAAGCAAACGAGTGCAGCGAGCCGCCGGAAACATTAGCAAGTTCCTCGCCGGAGGTGGTACCTTCTCGGAGTTTCAGATCCGGGAAGCGCTCGGTGATAGCCCTGACACAAGCAAGGCGCTGCGATTGTGAGTAGTCCTTCTCTTCCATCAAACTTTTTAAGTTTTGCACGAGAATCTCCCACTGACGTTCAATGTTGAAGAAAACTACATTAGCACACCTTAATCTATCATTTGACAGTGTCATCGTTAATCTTTTGTTTTGTTTTGTTTTTAGTTTGCTACTTACATATTAATTACCGTAGTGACTATCGGATTAACCACCCAAAAATAGTGTAAAAATTTGTCACCAAAAATTTTAGTGACAGATAACAATTTTTTCAATAATGTATGGCCATTTAGAGATTTCGTTGTCATAATCTTTTGGAAGTTGACCATGAATATGTATCAATCTATCAAGTACTAAGGTTAGTATCATAAAGAGTTCAATTGTTCAGTTTTGCAAGTTGTTATGGTGTCTAGCAATATAATGTGACATTTTTTTGAGAGTAGTACATCACAATAATGTCGAATATACGTTCAATCTAAGCAAATGTAATGTGGTGTCAATAACTGAATCTAGTGTCACTGTGTCATAACCATTCCAAATGTTCCGTTCGACAGTTAAATGTGAAAATTTGTTGTATGATTGCGTCAATTTATAGAGCCAAGTGTAGTAACAATACCAAATATTCAATCGATAAAGTCATGCCGGCTCGTGCCTGTCTAGAATCTAATTATATAAAAAATCTTTACTAGGGTTCCGTTATTGGTGCAAGTCCCATGCTCCTAGCTTAGAATTTGAGCCGGTAAGTTACCCCAAGTAATCAGAAATTCACCTGAATTAATAGGATTTTAACTATGTTAACTAGTGCATGTGATACTAGCTAGAAATATTATCTTTTCCATTTTTTGAGGGAGATACTAGAATTTTCCAATAGTTAACTAGTTGTTACTTGTGGTATTTTGTACAAAGCTAAAACCTCCAGATTATATTTTTAAGCTCAACTTCCGAGAAGACGGATCTCAACACCCAAGCCTTGTCAACTGGCAGCTTTGATCCATGGTTGCCTGATTCCATTTTGGCTGTCTTTATGTTCTTTTAATTTTTTTAAAGTTCTTTAATCACGGTGCTACACTAAACTTGACGTGAACTAATTTTTGTGCTCTATAAGAATTTCTTTTAGGTATCTTGCACATCAGTTTGCCACCGTTACAGAATCATTTTAAATATTAACAAGTGTAAGGATGAATACAACCACATTAAAAACATCAATCTTACCATACTGATTACTGCAAGTGCAAGATTAACACAGTTAACCTGTTACTTCATAATTTTTTTGATTTAGGTTGCTCAAGTTGCATGAAGTGAAGCGCTCAGGAGATGGAGGAAAAAGTAACCCCTACATGTACGAGGTAATTCCTCCTCATCCATTTAGGTCTGTAGTAGCTAATATCGACATATGGCACTTATATCATCTCATGAAAAGTTGATTAACATTAATACGGGCTTTAGTTATAACTAATAAAAATGAACAACCAATCACATCCATATATTTGTGCAGGTTGCATCACAGTGCAGCGGAGTCGACTCTGCTTGAACTCAAATTGATGATCTCCAATGTCTAATGATTTAGCTTATTCTATTAACCAAGAAATTACGTACTTATTACAAAATACGCAACGAAAGTTTAAGTGCATATATAAGCATCTCATTTGCTTTCCAGGGAAAAAGTCTTCTCTAAATTTTGATTGTCCTTAGGTGACCACTGATTGTTCAAGTTGTTGGTGTCTGGTGATATTCGGGGAAGGAAGAAATTTTTCGGTATTTAGCTGAACACATTGAGTCGAGCATGTAAAATTGTGGTGTTGTTACTGTTGTTGCTTATACTCAAATTTGCAAGAGGGAAAGCTCCTTTATTGGATAAACGCTGCAAATGTAACCCTAAATTGATATGCTCAAGGGTCCGTGTGGTACTCTTTTTTATTTAAAAAACTAATCAAGTCTTAGAAGACATAAAACAACTCTATGTTAATACAGGTGCCGTAGAAAACAATCCCTAATTAAAAGTAGGACATTCAACCGATCAAAATACAACAAAAACAATAATAATAAACAAAATCATTATTTTATGCCTTTGTTCAATAAGAGTCTATTTTTAGAGTCTATCTATGATAATAAACCGTACATATGGTGCAGAAAAATACCAAAATTAAAAATAAAATAATAGAATATACGCGTTCACCTAATATTGAAATTAAAGGTAAAATTCATTTCCTAATTATTGATGCTAAGGCTGTTAATTGGGTGTGTGTATGTCTAAAAAAAGTGTGAAATTTTCAAACAGACCTTACCCATTTCTCTCCAAAAGCTTAGCACCAACAACAGTGGATCCGGAAATGTCACACATGAAAATCTGATCATTTACTTGCATCATATGGTTGTAATTTTTTTGTGACAAGATAAGGTTGTTGGCATCATCCAACTATTCTTATAATCCAATGACTTATATCAAATGTAGCTCATATAAAACTATTAGCATTGTTGATAATAATTTCTCTTTTTAATTCTTAATATCTATCTTTATATAGTTTAGATTAATCAAATAAGGATCAGATTTGACCCAAAATTGCGGCTCTTCTGGCCCCTCTAACGTATGCTAATCTGCCGTCCACGTGTCCAACTGCGTTTGACTTTAAGCATCAAAACTATTCTGCCCTCCACATTTCCAAATGCCTTTGACTTTAAGCATCAATATGAAACCGACTTGGGAAGAATTCTTCTGTCTTCATGTTAGCTCATCATTCCCTAACAATTAAAAAAACAAAAAAACAAAAATTAATATGAGATGGTCTCCAGTCTAATTCAAAATTTTCAAGTAATTAATTCAGTCAATTTTTTGCAGCATTACAGTTGAAAAAAAAGCTAGCTAGCTTGACCACAACTGTTTCTCTTTAATTTTACAGCTACGTTAAATGTAAGAACAAAAAAAAATTTTCCCTTTAAACCACATATCGAATTGGATTGTGCCGCTCATATTCAGTTTATTTGAGCCTTTAATTTTTATATTTACCGAGTTTGATTTAAGCAAAACTTGAATCGACTCGCTAATGTAATTTGTCAATTGAAAGCTTGGTTGTGATTTTATATCAAAGGGTAGGAATATTAGAATATTACACAACTTGAATCTCGTTCGTCAATCGTTAATGTAAGTTTTTCCAATCAATTGTGCAACTCATCCATCGCCGATGTAATCTTTTTTCCAAGCAATCACTAATCTAATGTGACCGACAGATATTCAGCATTGTTTACTTTTCCAACATGATTTGAATATCATCGGATATATGGTTTACCTTGTTTTAATATGAATATTATATTTGATCAAAAACCCAATAATTATACATCCTATCATTGTCATTTTCAAATGTGTTTTGAGCAAGATGCATTAAAAAAAGTGAATAAATAGGAGGTTGATAATATTTTATCTTTTTTTGGTATTAGTATGGCCCATTTTTAGAGTTTTTAAAATGTACTGGTTAATAGATATTTTAAAATTAATTTTTATTATAATTATTTTGATAATTAAAATGAATGTGTTAGAAGCATTAGATTGAGTTAAAAATTTATAATTACCCTTACTATTTATTTTTTATTTACTTATGCGGATTTTGAATAATAAAACTTGCGAAATTGCTGCAAATAAAAAATAAAATGTGTAGCTGTTGTGAGCCATACGAGCATTGTTTTTTTGAGGTAACGGGAAATTGCGAGTAGGACATTATGGAGTGTGAACCGAGCAGATTCAGAATCTTGGAAGCCTGGTTGGTGCAATGGCGGCATTGAAATCTCGCCCCCTCTGAATTGATCAAGTAGACTTGAGCATGTTTGATCCAAATTAGAATATCTATGTTCTTTATTTGAATTCAAATAATCACATTGTTATAATTATCATATTTGAGTATAATATGGGATTATATAATAAAAATTGTTTAAAGAATTGATAGAGGAAAGGATTGGTGGGCAAGGGGAAGAAAATGGCATATAATATGAAGGGGAGGACGGTCAAGAAGCTCGGCTGCCTTCCATGAATCCAAACAACACCCAAAATTCAGAACCTTCAAACTTTGTCTACGTCCCGAGAATGGGTCGCGCCAACCTTAATCATCAACCCCTTCTACACTACTCCTCTTCCCCGTATAAATCACCACCTTCCCGTCCACCCAGAAAGTGAAAAAAAAACTTTCTGATCTGCACTTTTGGCAAGAACCCATATTCCATCTCCAGATTGGATTGTCTCTCAGTAGTAGCACCCATGACCAGGATGACAGGACCAGAGTGGAGAGGTTCAAGTAAGCCCCACGAGGCCGGAACATGGCCAGCAAAGTCAAAAAGAGAAACGTGATGGTAGAAGAAAATGGACGGTAGGTGCTAGAATTTGGAGGCATTGTTATCAAAATGGGCAATTAGAGATTTTGGCACGACACCGGAGAGAGAGACATGTACATAGACATATATCGATTAATGCAAACATCACCATTGAAGATTTTTCTGTGCATTCTTCCATGATTACGTAGCTTTTAAAGCTCTTGGGATGGTGCTCAAGATCGATTAGTAGGAGCTAAGTAGAGAAGAGAGAAGGGGAGACGAGTTTTGATCGATAGTACCCAAAACTTGCACTTGCAATTCTCATGAACTGTGGAATCGTGTTGGGATTCTATTGCTGGGATTGGGAGTTCTTAACTGCTCTCCTTCTCTTCTCTGCTCAGACTCTCCTCATCTAGCTATATACCCATCTCTCTCTCTTACCATTTCTAGCTCTTGTTTTGGTGTCTTTTCTTCTTTCTGTTAATTTTATCCCTTCTTAGTTAGTCCCATGGAAGGTGATCAAATTCTAGGAGATCAAAAGGGTTTTCTTGAACATGTTAGGAGATCATCCACACCACCTTTCTTGCTCAAAACACACATGCTCGTAGATGATCCCGCCACGGACAACATCATCTCATGGAACGCACAAGGAACAGCTTTCATAGTATGGCAGCCGACAGAATTCGCCAGAGATCTTCTCCCTTCCTTCTTCAAACACAGCAATTTCTCTAGCTTCGTTCGCCAACTCAACACCTATGTATGTCAATCTCTATAGTCACAATAGCTACTTCGATATATATGTATATAAGTGTTTGTCCTGCTTACATATATTATTATAAACTATATACAGGGATTTTGGAAGGCTGCATCAGGAAGATGGGAGTTCCAAAACGATCTGTTCAGAAAAGGTGGGAGAGACTTGTTGTGTAAAATCCGAAGGAGAAGAGCTTGGAGCCATCACAAGTCTGCTCCGGCGAAGAGGAAGAACATGGAGGCAGAAGAAGATGGTGGGTCCTCTTCAACCTCAACCTCCTCCGAGCAGAGGAGTCTGTGGGATGAGAACAAGAGATTGAGGAGAGAGAATGGGCTGTTGTCGTCGGAGTTGGTGAGCATGAAGAGGAAGTGCCAAGAGCTTCATGATCTTCTCGCTGCCTATGCTAAGTCCGATGGTGAGGTGAAGGTTGAGAGGAGGCATAAGAGTCCATTGATGCTCTTTGGGGTGAGATTGGAGGTCTTCCATGCATGAGGGAGCTGAAAATACCTCTCAACTCAAATTGTCAAGTGTAGAAACGTAAACAGTGCTGTAATAAATCTTTGGCTTGTAGATTTTTATGTGTATGCTTGCCAATAATTTGGCCACGAGCACGAAGAGCATGCAACATTTATACTATAAGAATATCATAAAAATGTAATATAAATTATACTACAATTAGTGAGAATATAACATAAATCAATTTAAATTAATTATTTTAAGAGAGATGACCCATGCCTATTAAATTGTGCTTTAGGCTCGATCTTTATATACACACACACTTACCTGCGTAATTCAAATGAATAGCTAATATTGTTTCCTATATACTTAGTAATGATTTTTTATTAAGATTTATGAGGGACACGGATTTTCTTCTTCCCCTTTGTCATCCACACGGTTCATTGAAGTCGGGATTAGGTCCTTATCTTTCCACAAATCCATTTTATTGTGTATCAGACCATATCTATGTTTAGTTCTAATTTTTTCATTTTTTTAACCTTTTCCATACATATTCTTTTGGGACTAACTCGTTACTATATATATGATAATAAAACATCTATGTTTAGTTCCAATTTTTTCATTTTTATTTACTGTTTCCATACATTTTCTTTTGGGCCTGACTCATAACTATATATATATATATATATATATATAGATAATAAAATTAAGTGGCATATCTCTCTCTTTAGAAGAGCCTAGGAGGGCATCTTTGCAGATATCCAAACTAGCATAATTTGTATTATTTAATGTTCTCTTTAATTGGTGACCTTTAGTACTAGTGCACGTAGGCTGTTATCGGAGATTTGGTATTTAAAAGTTTTGATGGACATCTATCTTATTAGTCACTCAGCTCATTTTGTTAATATGACTACATTTAGTAGCCTAATATTCTATTATATGAAAAAGAGAGCCATCAAATAGAATTTACCCTTTAATGTAGCTGAAATTTTTTTATCACAAAGTGCCCCATATGAGGGCAGGTATAAACGATCAAAATTATTAACTATTCCATGAACAACATTTGGCAACATTTGAAAACCACGTTTCTTACCAATTGTGGGGTTTCTCTTCTTTATTTTTAAAGAATGAACCTTGATTGTTCATACTAAGCAGGTTATAACATGTCAGCGAGAGCTTATAGTTGTTATACTATTCAGATCAGGCTTGAGATGTGGTTGGTGAGAAAAAATGGGTCTAAAAGAGATGCTAAGTTTGAAATGAGACTTTATAATAAAACTAAGGAGCAAAATAGGGATCAATCTTTGAGGTGTTTACGAACATTACATAATATTATATATAAAACCCCAACTTTAGGTTAGGGTTTTACCCGTTTGTTGTTTTGCCCAGTCGGGCCAATTTTAAATTTGCTTGAGTCGGTTCATCTTTCAAACTATGAGTATAAAGCCCAGATAATTGTATGAGCATGTTATGGAGGTTAAGTATGTCTCAATATACAAATGATAGCTTCAGTTATGGTGCAACAAAGCATAAGTTATTAGCGTGCACTCGACGTATATGGGTTCTTGCTTGTGTTAGCTGTAGGTTTTTAGATCTAGATCTAGGTTGTTATAGTGTTTAGTATTTATTAGACTTTTGCATAATATTTCTTTTACATGTATCTTAGGGATTTTAGATTACCAAAATGCCCTGTTGGGCCCAATTTTGATTTAAATCCTAGATCATCACCGCTGAGTTTAGGGTTTCAAGGCTTATTTAACTTCATCGCCTCAATTTTCATCTATAGAGTTTCAATTAGACTTCAAATTATTTTTGGCTTTTACCGATGTCAGATCCAAATTTTTTGACTATATATATATACTTTAGGCAGACCCCACTAGGATGCTAGTAATTACGATTTTTTCCTATATTTTTGGAGTATCTTCTACCCTAGACACTAGCCCCACTTTTGCTCACCGCCGGAAAGATTTGAGCCATGGGACTGCACCGCCGTGATTGCCTCATGGTGGACTGTCGACTTAGACCACTCACCAGCATCAATGCCACCACAGTTGTTGCCGACGACTCCATTTGTTCTACTGTTGTCATTGCTTTTGCGGCTTTTTTCGACACCGGCGAGGCCCTCTAGCTGAGATGATTATCCAGGTAGCTTCCCCATGCCATGCCCAACTGATCGCACCCAACCATGCCGGCCATCACCGTCGCATTCGCCTCCAGCGACCTCCTTATTCTCTACAGCAGATCCGACACTTTTTGCCCGACCAGTGGCTAAACTCCATCAACTTCTACCACCATCACCATTGCCTCTACATCTTTGTTGATCAGGGCAGGTGTCATCCCGATAGTGCCGTCGTTGCTGTTTTCCAGTGGCATGCACATCCAGCCCACAACCTGCCTGCTTGCCTGCTCTGGCCTAGCCACATCCATCCCTGCTCCCCCATGTCCGCCTAACTCTATTCATGTCCATCTATCTGTGTTGTGTTCACATCTAGATGTGTTTAGCTGAGTCAACCCAGCCCAGCTAGTTTGACCAGCCGAGTCAACTCAGTCTAACATAGCAATTTAGCCTAGTTGACTCGGCTGTATGTTGTCAGCTCATTTTCAAATGTTTTTGTCTGTTTTTGACAATTTTTAATATTTTGAGACTTTCTATATTAGTTTAGTAAATATTTACATTATTTGATATATTTTGATGTTATAAGTGTTTTTTTATTTATTATGTAATTGTGTATTTATTTATATATTTATTGTTTATTTCTTGTTATTTATCTATTTGTCGTTTGTGATACATGCATGTATAATTATTTATTATTATTGATGATGTATTTACTTATTAATATTAGTGTATTCATGTAAAACTTGTGACTCGAATCAGGGTTTTATACTAGTGAATTGATCTTTTAGCCGTTGGCCCAAGTCGAGTTAATTTTAGAACACGTGCACCGAGCCGAATCCAACCGTGTGTTATGAGCCATGAAGGTCAAGTATGCCCGACTATATGATGATAATGCTAGTAAAATAGTAAGAAAATGAGTTACTAATATATGTAACAGTATGCTAGATTTTTAGTATTTCATACATTAGACCGTAGAAAATTAGAATTATACTATTTATTGTGTTAGGATGAGTTAGATATGATTTTGGGGGTTAGTAGGCTAGAACATGTTAGTTTAATTATTTGAGCATATTTTAAATTTTAGAATTTTATCATATTTATTTGATATTTTTTTAGAATTTAATTATAATATTAACTCGAAGCGGAGCGAGTCAAATCTTAATTACAAGACTACCACCAACCTCTTCCCTTCTTATTTCTCCTCCCCAGTTCCTCCTCCAAGCCACCCGCCACCTCTCTTTCTTCCTCCCCTGCTCCGCCAGCGACTGTCCTCGCCACCACCGACCACCATCACCCCAGCAACCCCTCGCCATCGACTCCGCCTCACCTTCGCCCCTTCCTCTTACTTCTCTCCTTCTTTCTCTGTATTTTCCACCCTCGGGTCGCCACCGCTGCCGCCTATGTGTGTCGCCGTCAGCCATCAACATTGGCAACGACCTCTGGCAACCCTCCCTAGCCCTTCCCTTACCCTTTTAACCATTCCTGGCCTGTGCAATGACATGCATGGTGAAACTTGCTGAAGAAAAGGCCGCAGCTTGCATGCACGTTTGCCTGTGACTACCGCCACCGCCGACCAGCCACGCACCACCTCTGGTCACACAGACCACCTCCTTAGTCGACCTCGACCATCCCTAGTCTTCTCCTCATTCCCTAGCCGACCCCACAGTTTGTACGTCCTCATCTTAGCCGACCACCACTCACAGCCCCAGTGGTGCTCCAACCATGACGAGCTACCTTCCCCTTCTCAGTGTAGCCTTGGGATAGTAACCACAACTACCGTCTCCATCCTCATGGCACGGGCAACTGTGGTCGTCACCGCCGTTGTCGAGTGATCTTCAACCTAGGTATAAAGATTTAATCTTTATTTTATTTTATATATGATTGACCATCATCAGCATATACGTCATTCGATTGTGTACTAGTTTTTAGGGTATTAAATGTAGGACTAAGTTGATGGATCTCACAATTCACCCACTATAGAGATTTCATCGTCTAAATTCCTACATTTGGCCTATTGCTAGCCCTAGCCTAGATGACTTCTTTAGCCCGTGACTAGTAGCCTAACTAACGTCCTTAGTTTAGCCCATCATCTAATATGGAACCAGTTGCTCTTAATGACCCTACTTAAAGTACAAACTAATGAGCCTAAATCATCTCTTCAAAAGTGGTTAACCAAGTTGAAGATCTATATTTCATTTTTACTAATAAACAAAATCTGATCTTCAATAGGTATTAGATGTATGACTAATTTGAGGGATCCACAACTCATATCTTAAGAAATTTTGTCCTCAAAATTTCATACGCTTGACCCGTTACTAGCCCCAACCTAGGTGACTTCTTTGGCTCTGTGATCAGTAATCTAGTCAACGTCCCTAATCCAACATATCATCTAATACGAAATAAGGTAGCTCTAATACTATCTATAATAACTTGAGTCAATTCGGCAACATAATGGGTTTATATCATCTCTTCAAAAGTGGCTAAACCAGAGTTAAAGATTTATAATTTATTCTCACAAATAAACATGATCTTACCCCATTAAGTATTATGTATGGGACTAAGTTGATGGATCTCACTAGCCTACCCACTTTAAAAATTTTTGTTCTCAAAATTTCTACACTTAGCTCATTGCTAGCCCTCGCTCAGGTGACTTCTTTGGCCAGTGACCAATAGTCTAACCAACGTCCTTACTTTAGCCCATCATCTAGCACGTAACCAGGGTTCTATTGTTATCATCTGTAATGACTCAGCTAAAAGTACAACATAATGAGCCTAAGTCATATCTTCAAAATTAATTAATTAAAGTTAAAGATTTATAGTACATTCCTACTTTTATTAGATGTAGGACTAAGTTAAGGGATTTCACAATCCACCCATTTTAAGACTTTTCATCCTCAAAATTCATACACTTGGCCCTTTGCTAACCCTATCCCATGTGACTTCTTTAGCCCGTGACCAGTAGCCTAGCAAACATCCTTAGTCCAGTCTATCATCTAGCACGGAACCAGGTTGCTCTGATATAATCTTTAACGACCTAGCCCAAAGTATAAACTAATGTGTCTAAGTCATGTAAGAATCCTCAACTTTGTCTCATATATAATACATAGTGGGGTAAGATCTTCTTTATTAGTGAGAATAGGCTATAGATCTTCAATTTCAATTAATTACTTTTGAAGAGATGACATAAGCCTAATACGTTGCCTAATTGGGCAAGTTATCATAGATGGTATCAGAGTAACCTTGTTATGTATTATATGATTGGTTGGATTAGGGACATTGACTAGGCTTGTAACATCCCAAATCCAGTTCACTCTCAAATTGAATTGGAATTGCCATGATAGATCAAACCAACTATTAACTTAGATCCCCTAGGCGTCTCAAGACGAAAAGGTACCACAATGACCAACCAATGCATGCATGAAATATGCACCCTAGCAGGATACTACGTGAATGTCATGACAATTAATTCACACTTACAATCAATTAAATTTTAATAAAATTGTAGAAAATTCTAAAATAAAACAAATAGAGTTTTCCTAAAAGTGCATTAAGGGGCCAATATGTTTAGCACCATAGAAAATCACAACAACAATATGTAGTTTTAGAGCACCATACAATCACAGACAACAACAACTATTATAAGTTAGGTCTCTGCCCCATTTGGTGATCACGTCCATCATGTAAAACCCACGATTCGAGTCAGGGTTCTATATTCAGAACCGGTCGATTCGACCATTATTTTTGAGTTCGAGTCAATTTCAGAACACGTGTACCGAGCCGACGCCAGTCGTGTGTATGAGCTATGAGGGTCATGCATACCCAAGTATATGATGATAACGTCATGAACACAGGAGAACGGAATGAGTTATCAAAACATATGAGAGTATGCAAGTCATTTTTTTATATTTTTATATATTGTGGATCGTAGAATTAGTTTTAGGCCGTCTACCGCGTTAGGAGGCGTTACTGGTAGTTTGGGTGGGTTGATAGTTCTAGAGCATATCATTATGATGTTTTGGTGTTTGTTTGATTTTATAGGATTTTTACTGATTTTTTAAGCATTTAATACGACTTAGTTATTATTCTTAACTCGAGCCAGAGACGAGTCAAGTCTTATTTACGAGTTTGCCACCAAACACCCCCGACCTTTTCTTCTTCCTCGCCCAAACCCTTGCCCCGACGCCCCTTTTTGCTTGTCGTTGCCGCCGCAGTCGATGCCAACCTATTGCCGATCGTCGCCGCCATGCCCCACCTCGACGTTGCCATGCCGCCTCGAGCACCCCGGCCACCGCCAGGCCACCACGACATCGAAATCGCCGTGCCTAGCGTCGTTGCTAAGTTTCGGTCGCGTTGTCGATTCCGCCGCCAGCAACTGTCGCCACCGCGATCCAATGGTTGCCTTGGCACCTTCAACCCTCCAGTGAGTTTCCCCGACCAGATCGGAGCCCATCACCGCCCAGACCGGCCAGATTCTTCTCCCATCGCTGCCGCTCTGTTTTAGGCATTTTCGGTGAGCTGCTGCCTCCGTTAGCCATGTCAATGTCGTAGATGCGTTGGGCTTGCTAAGCCAGTTCCAATGGTACCCAATATGACCACTTTCCGGCCAGCAGACACCACCGGCAACTGTCGCCGGAAAACCGCCGAAACCCGCCAGAAAACTGGATTTGCTGGAATTCACCAAATCTTTCGCGAAGCTCATCCAGTCGAACTTGAGACGGCGATGAGCGTTGAATTTGAGTTCTAAGATGTGTGACAAAACCCTAGCAGTTGCCGATTGTCTGTAACACCCCGTCTCGGCTCACCCGTAAACCGACCCGGAAATATTACCATCGACCGAACCGTTCGCTAATCTACTGGGTTAGGTTAAGCCAACCCGGATCTTCCCTCGGCGTCTCAAGATGGAGATGCAAACATGAAATGCATAAATGGGAACGATTGGGTTCTAACGCGGTCCTACATACATGCTATGATGTATAAGCAAAAACAAGACAAAACAATAAATGAGAAACCAAAAGAAAATATATACTACTACGTAAAAATAGACAGAGTTTCCCCTAAAAGTGCAATAATGGCCAACCTGTCCACAACAAAGGTATATAAATATTTTATCAAAATACGACAAATATAACAATCTACCATGACATTCAGTCATTATCTCATTTGTTTCACCTGAGCCGAGTCTGAACTCCAAGGCTCCCTACTCATTCACATTGATCTGTTCATTTCATATCAAGCAATTGTTAGACTATTTTCAATAACATGCAAGTATACATGGTCGAAACAAGTAATATAATGATAACATTGAGTATCGTCCCACAAGGAGATGAATTTCCTTAACTTAATTAAAGAGAATAAAATGAAGGACAAAACAAAGACAACCAACTTAACTAAATCTAAGTAATATCTTTAAATTAAAGGCGAAGTTAAAATTATAAAACTCGTTCTAGAGTCGAATTTCCCTTAACATGAATTTAATCTCATCAAATCTTACTCTTATCTTTTATTCCCTCGGATTGTCGATCTAGGATAATTATATGACATGGTGGCTCCCGCTCCTTCATGCTTCTATTATTTTGCCTCAATTTCTACCTCCCGGTGATAATTGATTAATCAACAAAATAATGCATTAAGAATTGCCTTACAACCGCATACGGTGTTGTGTATCTTCCGACCACAACGACAAACAAGTCAAAAGACTCGTCGTATGATGAACTACCAATGACTAATCTAATTAATTTCTCCCAAAATCTAATTAAACCTCGTGATCTAAGAAATAGGTGATCAATCTATTCTTAGCATTAAGAATATGATAATTCAAACAATCCGATTGAATAAAAGAGTAAAAGCTTGAAATAAATTCAATTAAATCATGTTAAGTTCCATTCTTCTCTAGAACGAAATAAAATATTACTCCATAATAAAAATAGAAAATAATATAAAAAAGAAACTAGTTTTTATTATGAAAAGAAAAGGATTACAAAAACTAGAACTACTTCTATTACTAAACTCCTAAACCAAGAGTTGAGATATGATCAACAACAAATGACCACCCCTTTATATAGAAGTGGAGATACAAGAATTCGAAGAGGGTGTTCACAAATCGACGTAATCTAATTAATTATAATGTCCCTTTTAAGTTTCCAACTGTTCGACTCCATTGAACACCATGAATTGTAGCCATTGGGTAGGGCCAAGTGTCATGACCAATCAAATCCAAAGCTTAATTTATTCATTTTTTTCTGCATTGAAACATCAAAATTAAGCATATATAATAAAATATTAATTAAGTAAAAAATAAAGTAAAATATTACTTAATTAATAATATTTATACCCGAGAAGTACAAAATTATATTAAAAACATAGGGAAATATTATATATTTTAAACACTTAACAGCAATTTATTCAAACAAACACATCAAAATTATCACTCACATAGCATTAACACATTATCATTATACGTTACATGCGGCATGTACATGTGTGTGCGGTTCTGTGCTGCTCCTTCGCAGACCCAACAGCTTTCATCGCTCGCATTCCTCACCTACATATATATAGAAAAAACCTTCAGTAACGAGTGTTACCGGCCCGGAAAATAACTAATATCAATCTGGCACAGGAGAGCAAACTCTCCTGTTGAATGAAAACCATATACTTTCTCAAGAACTCTCATCAGGGCACATATCAGGAGCCGTCGCCCTCGGGTCAGACAGCGCCCCCTTTCTTTCTCATTCTCATACCTTGGCCATTTCTCTATCGCTTCTCGCATCAAATCTCATTCCTTTCCGCTCTCTGCACCTTCCATATTACTCCTGGCCTTGAGTATAAAGGCCGAGCACTCTCAGGCAGTCGCCTTTAGTACCCTTTGAAACCACAAGTCTAGACATGTGCTGCAATGCAGTACCAGTGAACCTCCACACTTCTCCGAGTTTGAGGAATTCAAAGGTGGAGTTGTTAGGATCCCTCGGGAATGAAACGGCTCGTACACCATTCCAGAGCCCACTATCGACTCACATGTGCCCGCTCGCGTAGCACGGTAGTCGGATTTCCCTCGTTCAATCTCTCACAAAAAATGTAGAAAACTATACATATATATAAGGTCTGGGTTGGGATTTATACAATAGGCCCGAAGGCAACGTGAGCTGGATCTGAAGTTCGAAAACAAACTCGAGGGATCTCATCCTCGAGGGTTATTAATCCAAAAAGAACTATTGGCTAAATGGCCCAAGTTAAGTGGGATATGATAAAACACCACTTAACTCGTCCTCCACATGATAAATCAAATAGGGACTGACTAGCCCGCTGTCAACCAACTCTGAAGGTTGCAAAGCCTTTCGAGTGCCCCTAAACGGAAGGAAGGAAAGACAGAGATAACTCTATCAATAGAATAGCGTAAAATAGAGAACGAGTCCTAAACGGAATTGCTAGAAGCTCCAAACGGGTCCACGCGCCTAGGCTGCGAGCTCTTACACCGTACCTACACAATCAAGCTAAAAACTAACGCCCGCATGATGAATCACACATCCTATAGCATGCACCCACAATCAACACAATCACGCATCAATCACACACATTCATCCTAAGTCAATTCTAGTGAGTTTTCAATCTACGTCTCATGAAATCAGGGTAATTAATTAGTTCCCTAATTAATTCCTTACTTTTCCATTTTAACACTCATCAATCAACCAATTTCATAATTTTTATTAAATTATACACAAACATACAGACATGTCAAAAACATGAAAATTCATCTAATTATCTAGTCTAGCATGCTTCCCTAAAAATTATAAAATTTAAGAATTTACATCGAAGTAATTTATACCTCGCATCGTCGAAAATCGTTGACAGTTAGGGTTTCCGTTTTGTGGTTCGAAACTCGAATTCGGTACCTAGCGGTGTCCGAAGTCCAATCGGATTCGACTGGGTGCGTTTGGCGGATGATCCGGCGAGTGTCGGCGGTTTTCGATGGATTCCGGCAGTTTTCCGGTGATGATTCTAGACGGGGCAATCAAGGTGTCTATCAGCACCAGCTCGACGAGCTTGGTCCAATGGTGGTGTCAAACAGGGTAACCGGGGCAGCGATGGTTGTCGGCGACGGCGTCGAAGCGGGCGACGGCGGCGGCGTGCTCCGATCGGGGCTACGGCCGGCCTCGACGGCGGTCGGGATGATGGGGAAACGTCGGCGATGGTAAGAGGGTGAGACCGGTGGTCACAGCTGTAAAACCCGTGATTCGAGTCAGGGTTTTACGTTACCGAACCAGTCGGTTCGATCGTTGGTTCGAGTCGAGTCGGTTTCATGAATCGCGTGCTGAGTCGAGACCAGCCGTGAGTTATGAGCGATGAGAGTCAGGTGTACCTGAATATATGATGATAACGTCGAGAAGATGGTGAGATACGAGTTATCTGAATATATGAAAGTATGCAGTATTTTTTCTTTTTATATGTTTGATCGTAGAAATAGTTTTAGGCCGAATAACGCATTAGGACGCGTTGGATTATATTCGGGTGGGTTATTAGTTATAGAGCATGTCATTTGGATGTTGTTGTGTTTGTTTTATTTTATGTGATTTTTCCATATTTTTTTAGATTTTTTTAGAATTTATTACGAACTAGTTATTATTTTGACTCGAGTCGGAATCGAGTCAATACTTATTTACGAAAATGCCACTCGCACGCCTTTTCTCCCTCCCGACCCTTCTTTCACCCCAAACCCTCGCCGCCGCCACTGTGGTGCGCTGCCGCCGCCGCCGCCGACGCCGTGCTGCCGCCGATCGTCGCCGCCCCGCCCCGTCGTGCCGTCGCCGTGTCGCCACGACCCACCCCGGCCACCGTCGCGCCGCCACGACGCCGGAATCCGCCCGCGAACCGCGACACGCCGCCCACTGATTCCGCCGCCGTTCGGGCCGCGCCGCCGCCGCTGTGACCCCGACGACCACCCCCTCGACGTCGCCGACGTTTCCCCCATCGTCCCGACCACCGTCGAGGCCGGCCGGAGCCTCGATCGGAGAACGCCGCCGCCGCCACCCACTTTCGACGCCGCCGCCGACGGCCATCGCCGCCTCGGTTACTTTGTTTGACACCACCATCGGACCAAGCTCGTCGAGCTGGTGCCGATAGACCCCTTGATTGCCCCGTCCCAAATCATCGCCGGAAAACCGTCGGAATCCGCCGGAAAACCGCCGACACTCGCCGGAAAACCGCCGGAACCGCCGGAAATTGGATTTGTGGGAAATTCGCCGGATCATCCGCCGAACGCACCCGGTCCAATCTGATCGGACTTCGGACGCCGCTAGGTGCCGAATTCGAGTTTCGAGCCACGAAACGGAAACCCTAGCCGTCGCCGATTTTCGACGACGCGAGGTATAATTTATTTTAATTTAATTATTTGAAAGTTTTGATTATTAGAATTGCATGCTAGGATTGGTGAATTGTGTGTTATAATAATATATATAAATGTAGATTTGATTAAGGATAAAAATATGAAATTTGTTTGATTGTGTGGTGTTAAAAATAGAAGTTATGAAACTAATTAGGGTTATTAAGTAATAATCATGATCTAATCAAACTAGCTTAAGTAGACTCGCTAGAATTGATATAGGTTGATGTGTGTTGATTGACGTGTGATTGTGTTGATTGTGTGTGTATGCTATAGGATATGTGATTCATCATGCGGGCGTTAGTTTTTAGCTTGATTGTGTAGGTACGGTGTAGGAGCTCGCCGCCTAGGCGCGTGGACCCGTTTGGAGCTTCTACCAGGTCCGTTTAGGACTCGTTCTCTGATTTACGCTACTCTCTTGTGTATTTGACTTATTATGTGCAGGACGAGTTAAGTGGCGTTTTATCGAATCCCACTTAACTCGGGCCATTTAGCCAACGATTTTCTGGATTAATAACCCTCGAGGATGAGATCCCTCGAGTTTGTTTTCGAACTTCAGATCCAGCTCACGTTGCCTTCGGGCCTATTGTATAAATCCCAACCCAGACCTATATATATGTATAGTTTTCGTGTTTTGGTGAGAGACTGAATGAGGGAAATCCGACTACCGTGCTACGCGAGCGGGCACGTGTGTGTCGACAGTGGGCTCTGGAATGGTGTGCGGGCCGTTTCATTCCCGAGGGATCCTGACAACTCCACCTTTGAGTTCCTCAAACCCGGAGAAGTGTGGAGGTTCACGGGTACTGCATTGCAGCGCATGTCTAGACTTGTGGTTTCAAAGGGTACTGAAGGCGACTGCCCGAGAGTACTCGGCCTTCGTGCTCAAGGCCAGGAGTAATATGGAAGGTGCAGAGGGCGGAAAGGAACGAGATTTGACGCGAGAAGCAATAGAGAAATGGCCGAGGCATGAGAATGTGAAAGATAGGGGGACGCTGTCGACCCGATGGCGACGGCTCCCGTATGTGCCCTGATGAGAGTTCTTGAGGAAGTATATGGTTTTGATTCAACAGGAGAGTTTGCTCTCCTGTGCCAGATTGATATTAGTTATTTTCCGGGCCGGTAACACTCGTTACTGACGGTTTTTCTATATATATGTAGGTGAGGAATGCGAGCGATGAAAGCTGTCGGGACTGCGGAGGAGCAGCACGGAACCGCGCACACATGTACCTGCCGCGTGTAATGTATAATAATGGTGTGTTATTGTTATGTAAACGATAATTTTGATGTGTTTGTTTGAGATGAATTACTTGTTATGAAACGAACTGATAAATATGAATGAGTAGGGAGCCTTGGAGTACAGACTCGGCTCAGGTAAAAATGAATGAGATAATGGTTGAATGTCATGGTAGATTAGTATGTGTTACCGTATTTTTATAAAATAGTATATATTTTCTTTTGGTTTTTCATTTATTATTTTGTCTTGTCTTTGCTTGTACATCATAGCATGCATGTAGGACTACGTTAGAACCCACGCATCCCATCCATGCATTTCATGTTTGCATCTCCATCTTGAGACACCGAGGGCAGATCCGGGTCGGCTTAACCGAACCCAGTAGATTAGCGAACGGTTCGGTCGCCGGTGACATTTCCGGGTCGGTTCACGGGTGAGCCGAAACGGGGTGTTACAACAGCGGTGGCGGTGTGGCCCGGACGGCGGCGAATCGACAAGGGGGGGGGTCGCGGCTTGTGGGGCGATTCCGGCGTCGTGGCGGCACGGTGGGGCGGGGAGGCGTTGATCGCCGACAGTGCGACGTCGGCAGCGGCGCCGATGAGCACAATGGGCGGCACGGCTAGGGTTTGGACGAGGAAGATGTCGGGGGAGAAAAACACCCCTAGTGGCAAACTCGTAAATAAGTATTGACTCGATTTCGACTCGAGTCAAAATAATAACTAGTTCGTAATAAATTCTAAAAAATCTAGAAAAATATGGAAAATTTTCATAAAATAAAACAAACACAACAACAACCAAATGACATGTTCTATAACTAATAACCCACCCGAATATGATCTAACGTGTCCTAATGCGTTATTCGGCCTAAAACTATTTCTACGATCAAACATATAAAAAGGAAAAATACTGTATACTTTCATATATTCTAATGACTCATTTCTCCCCATCTTCTCAACGTTATCATCATATATTCACGTACACCTGACTTTCATCGCTCATAACTCACGGCTGGCCTCGACTCAGCACGCGGTTCATGAAACTGACTTGACTTGAACCAACGGTCGAACCGACTGGTTCGGTAATGTAAAACCCTAACTCGAGTCACATGTTTTACATTGTCGACGACGAGAGGTATAATTACCTTTGATTTGATTATTTAAAATTAATGATTGTTAGCACAACATGATAGGATTTATTGATTTACATGATAAAAGTCCGAGCATGAAAGAAGTAATGATATGCATGATTTGATTGGTAATGGGTGAATGTAAGTGATCTAATGAGGTAGATCGAATTGAAGCATGATAAGGCATCACGACGTAATTTAGAAAAACACAATAATATTGGTGTGAATAAGATGAGTTAGGATTATTCATATTTATGATTATTGATTGTTGATTGTGATGGATGACTATTATGTTTGTGTCTTGATTATATGACGAGTTTGATGCATCATTCAGTTAGCGGGCGTTAGTAATTAGTTTTGATGTGTAGGTATGGACTAGGAGCTCGCCGCCTAGGCGCGATGACACGCTTGGAGCTTCTACCAGGTCCGTTTAGGACTCGTCTCTGTTTTACGCTCTTTTCTATTGTATGTTTAGTTTATTATTTACAGGACGGGTTAAGTGGCATTTCATTGGATCCCACTTAACTCGGGCCATTTAACCGAATAGTTTTCTGGATTAATAACCCCTTGAGGATGAGATCCCTTAGGATGATTTCGAAAACAAGATCCACCATAAGTTGCCTTCGAGCCTATTATATAAATCCCTACCCAGCCCTATATGTATATGTAGTTTTCGCGATTTCAGTGAGATGAGAGATGGAGAAACTGACTGCACGTACCATGAGCGGATGCCGTGACAGTCAAAGTGGGCTCTGGATTAGTGCCAGCAGACTATTCCATTCCCAAGGGATCCTGACAACTCCGCGTTTGAGTTCCTCACACCCGGAGAACTTGGAGGTTTATGGGTACTGTTTAGTACAGCACATGTCTGGACTTGTGGTTCAAAGGGTACTAAAGGCGACTGCTTGAGAGTACTCGGCCTTCGTGCACAAGGCCAGGAGAAATATGGAGGTAAGGAGAGGGCTTAGGATTTGAGACCAGAAAATGAACTAAGAAAATGCCGAGAGCGAGCATCGCAGCAGCAGATCAGTAACTTCGGGATGCTACCTGGTATGCTGCCCAGTGGCTCCTCAGTAGTGCCCTTCAGAGTGTTCACGTTGAGTATATGATGTTTTCTTTCATATGAGAGTTTGCTCTCATAACCAGCTTGTTATAGTTATTTTATTTTCCGGACCAGTAACACTTGTTACTAACGTGTTTTAATATTATATGTAGGTAATAATCACGAGTTGGAGGAGCCAGCTTGGACGGAGGAGCATTGTTGTCGCTTGCACACATGTCAGTCTATTGGGTGATTATATTGTGTTTATGATGTTATTATATAGTAAATGATGTGATTAAATGCTTGAGACATGATGATGTGACATGATTACATGTTAAGACATGATAGAATGTGAAACATGAATAGAGTGCACAGTGGAAGCGTTGTGGGTTGAGACCCTAGTTCTAGAATGAGTTTACAGCATATTAGATTGTGTGTTAATGAAATTGTTGATATATGCATATATACTTATATATATTATTTTGACAGGGTGGACCCTAATTGCACTTTTAGGGGAGACTTTTGTCCGTTGTATTTTAGAATTTTTATTAATTTTGATCGTAATCGTATTGTTGTATGAATTACCTTGCATGTCATCCATGTAGTATCATGTTAGGATTTTGAGCAGTTATCCATGCATGACGAGTCGTATCTTCATCTTATGACGCCGAGATTAGATTCGCACAGAGTTGGGTTCGGGTTAGCTGACCTAACCAGGGCCTGTAACATGCCGGTTTGGTTCACGAGTGTGGACCGGATTTGAGGTGTTACACATCACAACTGCTGTATCAATCTCAAAATATTTCAGTCATTTTCAACATAATATAAACACATCACAAAATCACACATCATGGCAAAATCACACCAGCAATACACGTTGTGTTAGGTTTGTGTGTGCAAATAGCAATTACTATTACTCCGCCAAGGTCAGCATATCCTACTCTTGTTCCTTATCTACATAGATAGTAGAAAAATGTCAGTAACAAATGTCACCGGTTTGAAAATAACTAATTATCAAACTAGCATATGAGAGGTGACTATCATGTAATAGAAAATAATCATAATTTCATCTGAACAATCAAAGGGCAACTACTAAGGACCATCAAGCTACAAACCAGATGGCATCCTAAACTGACTGGTTTAGTGTCACTCTCGGCATTATCTTAAATATCCCACTCTCGAGAAAATCGGTATCCTAGGCCCTCTCCAAACTTCCATATTTCTCATAGAGCACAAAGGCTGAGTACTCTCAAGCAATTGCCATCAGTACTCTTTGATTCCACAAGCCTAAACTTGCATTGTACAAAACAATACTCGTCTAATACACGCCTCTTGGGTGTGAGGAAGCTCAAGACGTGGAGTTATCATTATCCCTCGAGCATGGAACGACCCATTCACCAATCCAAAGCCCACTGTGACTTACACATGCGGCCCTCTCACGATATGTGTAAGTCGATTTCTCCATCTCTCAGCTTACAAGAATACCCGACAAAAATTATATTATAAGGCTAGGAAGGGGATTATTTAAATAGACCCAAAGGAAACTTTAGATGGATCTGAGTTTTTCGAAAATAGCTCCTCATCCTCGAGAGTTCTTAACTTTGAAAAAATATTAGGTTTAAATGGTTTGTGTTAAATGAGATTCGTTAAAATAACTACTTAACATGTCATGTAATCTATAAAATAAAAGAACAATGGAATAGAGCGACAATAAATAGGCAAGTCCTAATGAACTTGGTAGAAGCTCCAAGCATGGTTGCAAAAATCGGAATCGGAATCGAATCGGTTTTCGAAGGAGTCAGAATCGGAATCGGAATCGGTCTAAATCAGACAAGAATCGGTTCAGTTGAATCGACCTGATCGGTCCTATACAAAATTTTCAACTTAATCAAAATTAGTGGGTTATTAGTTTAGAATATGTCACTCTGATGTAATTTTTATGTTATAATGTGTATTATATTTTATGATATTTTTTCATATTTTTTGGATTTTTTAAAATTATTTGGAGTTAGTTATTATTTTTGACTCGAGTAGGAGTCGAGTCAACTTTTAATTATGAGAATATCACTTATATTTCATCCCTCGTTCTCCTCTGCTGCCCTGACCGCCTTGTCGTCCCTTGTCCTGCCCCGTCGCTGCCCTCGCCACCCTATTGCCTCGAATCGGCCAATTCGCGGACCAATTCGAGTATAGCCGATTCACGTTATTTTTTAAATTGGATCGCCGCCGATCCAATTTAAATTAACCGATTCCGAGTGGAATCAGCCAAGTTATGCATCTATGGCTCCAAGCAGGGTTTTGCACCTAGACGACAAGCTCCTACACCAAACTTACATAAACAAAATTACACACTAATGCCATACAAACTATATGATGTGTGCGTGAAATGGATGTATATGACGATAATCACAACAATATCACTAAAGAAGACATGTTACACAAATTGAACAATTAAGTATAGTGACTATACAACAACTACATCGATTTAAAAAAATGGTAAGCAAACTTACATGAAACAAGGTAAATGTTGAAGAAATAAATATCTAATGAGATAACATTGCTATTACATGATGACTACAATAACGACCTCTTATCTCCAAAATCTAACTAATCATGATGTGAACCTACACATGAATGAGAAGGTGAAGAATATAACAATATCATATTACAATTATGTACAATGTAATAACATGAATTCATCATATGAGAGTAACAATTCAACAATTATGTAAACAACATAAAAATGAAATGAATGAATCCTCACAGTCTAACTTATAATAAGTCATACCTCATCTAATTATCACAAATACCATAAATAAATTAATGATTAGATAAATTTATAACCCACCTAACCATATGAGATATCAATCTAGTGAAAACTCAATAATTATAATTCATCCAACACTTATCTATAACAATGAAAACAAATAAAAACCAAGGATAAAATGAATTCAATCCTACTAATATCACTAATATTAATAAATTCAATATGTAGGACATTTAGGGTTTTTAATTTAAGAGTTCAAACACTAACCTTTTATTTAAAACTCAAAGCAATTATTTCCATCAACTCATTAATCAATGAATAACTCATATTATTTGTTACAGGCCACTACATTCAATAAATTTTGTTTTAACAAAATTCTATACTAGCATTACTAAGAACATGGCAACACAATTAATATATGATGAAAAGTTATGAGCATGCTAATGAGGAAAATGAAGGGGAAATGTAACACCTCGCGACTACCCTCGAAGGAGACGACGATGGCTACCAGCGGTTGCCAGGAGAGGTGATGGTGGCGGCTATTGTACAACTAGGGGACGAAGCAGGGCTTGGGCTGGCCGAGCAAGGGAGGGTGGGGAAGGAGGTTTGGGCGGGGCAACTGACCGGCTGCTGGCGAGCGGTTGCTCAAGATAGGAAGAAGGGGGGGCTAGGGGATGTGGAAGGCTTGGGTCGGGGTAGCTGGCCGATGTCAAGGATGGCGGCGACATGCAGCAGGTGGCGATCAAGGATGGGCGGAATGGTGATCAACGGTGAGTAGAGGAAGTGAAAGGAGGAGAAGGGAAAAAGGGAGGAGGGGTGAAGCTATCTAGGTGGTGGTTAGCAGCGGCAAGGTGGTTGCCGGTAGTGAGACAGGAAGGGGGGGTGTTGACGCGTTTGGGGGGAGGTGTCATGTTTAAAGGAAAAATAGGGTTTTTTCTTCTAGACTTGCACTTGGCTAGTACACAACTAATTTGGTGTAAAGTGGGTAGCTCCTAAAAAGCTGTCTATGGGTTGTCAAAGCATTATCAAACATGTCATGGAGGCGAGTCAAAAATAAAAATAGAAAATAAAACAAGTCTAACATCTATCGAATAACAGGCTCTAAAAAGCTACCAACTTAATCAAAAATCCTAACCAACGCATCTTAATACAATCAACGACCTAAATCAAATTCTACAATCCATTGGGCAAAATAAAATAAACATAGAATACTCTCATATATGCAGATAACTTAGTCTGCTGTTATGTAGCTGACACTAACATCATATACTCGGGTATACAAGAACCCTCATAACACATATGTATACATGGTTGGCTTCGGCTTCGTGCACCTGTTTTGAAATCTAAACCAACCCAGACAAACGGTCGAACCGACCAGCTAGCGACTATAAATCCCTGACTTGGGTTGTTAGTTTTACAAGACTATTGGTCATGGGCCAAAGAAGTCATATGGGTTGGGGCTAGCAACAAGTGAAGTATAGGACTTTTATGGACAAAATTTCTTAAGGTGGGTGGATTATGAGATCTGTCAACTTGGTCCTATATCTAATACCTACTAGGGTATGATCCTCTTTATTAGCGAAAATGGAGTATAGATCTCCAATTTGGTTAATTACTTTTGAAGAGATGATTTAAACTCATTAATTTATACTTTAGGATGGGTGCGTTACAAATGTTATAAAGCAACCTGACTTCATGTTAGGTTATAGGCTGGACTAGGGATGTTGGCAGGTGCTCACGGGTCAAAGAAGTCACATGTGTTAGCGCTAACAACGGGCCAAGTATAAAAATTTGGAGGACAAAATTTCCTAAGTCGGTAGATTATGAGATCACATCAACTTAGTATCACATTTGATATCTACTAGGGTTTTATAACTGAAAATGAACTATAGATCAATTTGGATAATCACATTTAAAGAGATGACTTAGGTCCATTAGTATTGCACTTTGGGTTGGGTCTTCATAAGTCAATTATTCAAAAGTGGTTAACTAAGTTAAAGATTTATAATCCATTCCCACTTATAAATATGATCTTACCTCAGTATGCATTAAATGCGAGACTAAGTTGATAGATTTTACACAATTTGTTTCTTATTTGAGTCTTTCAAATTAATCGATTTAAACATGACTCTACTCTATCGTAATAGTTCTAATCTAATTCTTAAGTGAACCGGATGCAAGGTATTACAGTATATATGAAGATTAAAATGGTTGGATAACTAAAAGAAATCAATTGTAAACATTTTACCCTAAAAAACCAGTATACCCTTAACCTTGAAAGTACCATCATAATCTTGCCTTCAATTCAAAATATACAAGCCATATGTGACAATGGATTTTGCACTTCGCCAAAACCACTACCATCTTGGCGAGGTCGAATTTGCCATTGTCGTGATTGAGTGATCATAATCAAGATGCAAAATCAGGCGGTCCGCCCACTAGCAAAGACACTATTTACTAATCATGCAATTGTAGGAATTGTGATAAATTGATTTATATAAATATCTAATATATATGTAGATTGATTGTTACGTGACTAGATTTAAACCAAGTTTCACTTTTAAATTCTATATTTGATGCTCCGGCGACCATTTCTTACCGCAGGCGAGGAGATCTGGTCTATGCTTGGCGAGGTGAGTCAGCTGAGGCAGATGGAAGCAAAGTAATAGAGGAGCCATCTTTTGACTTTACGTGAGAGAGGATACATAAAGGTCATAGAGTTCGGAGAAATTGTGTAGCTCCTCTTATTGGAAGGTTCAAAAGGGAGATTGGGGGCTCATAAAAAATTTCAGAAGGGGATTGGTATTAAAGAATACAAGGGCATTTGTATCATTTCTTATAAAACTCTAAATCATAAATACTAATCTTCTACTCTCGAGGTTATTTAGGCATTAAATAATACTTTTTATAAATATTCTTAATTCTTTTAACAAGACTTTGAAAAAATAAAATAACTTCTCTTTACATTCCATCGCAAAAAATAAAGTAACAATCTATCTATTTATAAATAAGGTTATTCAAAGCTCGACCAAACTCGATTTGGCTCGATACTCGACTCGAATATTAACTCCATTTGGCTTGTATACCTACACAACTCGGGCTAGAATTTGAAGCTCGATACTTTATATAAAGAATAAGATTTTTGACCATATTTATCTTATATTTCTTTATATAAATATAACCAAATTAATGCATAATTAAATTATCTTATTCGGTCGAAGCCCATCAAACCCTTCTCAAATTGTCTCAATGGTAAATATCTTATCGCAACTCCCTAACATTTAAATTCATTAATAGAATAGAAAAATAAACAAAAATATAATTTTAAATATTATATCATACCTTTTATCCAACTTGGTATTACCCTGTACCCTCATAAAGCCGGTATGATTTAGGGCTTATTACTATTTAAATCTATAAATCTTTTAATATGATATTTTCTCAAAATCTTGTTTTATATTAAAATTTAGTATTTTAACCGATATTTAATTAAATATTGATCAAAAGACAATTTCAATGTCCAAATTGGAAAACTATTGGCTGCCACTATATTAAAATAAAAATGGGCGGGAACTACGGCAAGTACGGCACTTAAAGTTTTTTTGAAAAATTTTTTAAACGAGGGATGTTTTACCATTAGAGTGAAATTTTCCTTTTTTATGTGATTATACTCGATTTTCCATTGTCTTAAAATATATAAAAAATCCCTCTTTTGGTAAAAAGCTATTTATTTAAATTTAATTAATCTAGTTGAACTAAATATATCTTTGTATTGGTAATAATAGTAACCTGTCTCAGTATCTAAAAATTGAATGAAAATTGACAGTTTGATAATTATATTGAACTAAAAAAAATCAACATTATACAAACAATATAAATGATAAATGTGAAAAATGAAACTTTTATTTCTTCTAATAAATTTCCAGTTTCATATATATCATAAGCATGCATCCATGGAGGAAGATGAATCAATGGCTTAGGTTATGTACATGAAATTCTCTTTCAACTCTCCACCCCTTCCCAACTCTTGCAGTTTCAACATGGCTCCATCAGCGTATCTGCCGAACCCGTTCTCGAGAGAGCCTCACCACTCTCCCAATCTCCTCGCACGACTTCGCCGTCTCCCCATCCAACCCAAAATACAGCCTCACCACCTGCTCTTCTCGCTCTGTCAACGACTCTAACAACCGGGACACCTCCAACTTCATCATCTTCCTCGCCACCATTGCCTCCGGTGTCAATCCGTCCGGCCCCGGAAATATTTCCTGCAGTCGAAAACCAGGACAAGGATCAAGACCCATGTGTCAGGCTGTCAGCTTATGTTTTTTGATTGTAGAGGGAGAGAAAAGGGTACCTTGATAGTGATGCTTCCTCTATCACTCATGGGTTGATCCAAGGACAGGGGAGCTCTGCTTCTCTCACAGATAACTCTCACTCTCTTCTCGCAAATTCCCACCATATTGGCTATCTCTTCATGGGTGGGCAGCCGGCCCAACCTCTCGTTGAGGACAGCGTTGGCCTCGGCCACCTTCGCCATTGCACCCTGCATGCTTCCCTGCACAACACAAACTGCACGCGTCTTCAACACTTCCCATTGGGGGGCAACCATCAAACTCTCGTCATCAACCAACCATAGCTATTAACAGTATCAGAATCAAACATACCGGTAGCCGGACAATGCGAGACTTGGTGGCGACGGCCTTGACGATGGCCTGCTTGATCCACCAATAGACGTAGGTGGAGAGCTTATTGCCTTTGCTGTGATCGAACCTCTCTGCACCTCGGAGCAGGCCGATGCTGCCTTCCTGAATCAGGTCGTGGAGGGTGAGCCCCCTCCCACAGTAGGGGGTGGCGATGGAGACGACGAGGCGTCGGTAGCTGCGGGTGATCCTGTCCTTGCACTCCCTCACCCTGCCCAGCGCCATCTCTAAAGTTGGTTTCCTCATCCCCACTGCGTTTGCCCACTGTGACATTGTTGGGTCCTTCTTCTCTATCTCTTTCAGCCTGCTTCTTGTTGCTTCCAACCTTGCTCCTTCCTTTTGTCCCAACAATGTAATATCACATGAGCAAACTATGAGAAGATGAATCTTACTTGCGCCTCCAAATATGCCATTTACACTTTTAAGTGAGCTATTTTCACACTTTTATATCATTTCTTTAGATTCTATCAGTTAAATATAACAATTTTTTAAAAAAATAAATCAAATACATATATATATATATATTATAAAAATAGAGCCTATTTTTAAAATCAAAGCCTTTTATCTCTCGTTATTAAACAAGAGTTTATTTTATAAAATTAGAGTCTATCCCTCACATAAACTGCACATAACGCAACATTTCACCCACTATATTAATAAAGAGGGAGTAAAAGTCATGCTCCAATTAAAAATGCGAGACTCACTAATCAAAACACAACCAAAATTAAAAAAAATAAATCATATCATACAGTATATGATCCTTTATTTCAATTAGAGTTTATCTTTAAAATTGGGTGTATATCTCTAAGATATCAAATTATAATTTATATTTTATTTTATTATTCAACGGTTTATTTATAAAATTTTAATTTATCTCTAACACAGGTTGGCCATGTAGGATACTATATCTTGATTAGTAACTATACAGTAGAAATTATCAACCAACAAGCCAGAAATAATACAGGCTTGGACTAAAAGTTGGATGTCTATGACTTTATTATGTAAAATGACAATATTTATTTTTTGAATTCCACAAGTACAACAAAATATATAAAATATTTTATAAACAATGCATTCATTAACACATTAAACTAATTCAATACTTGTACAATCATGTATCGACAATACGAAATACGAAAACGTAACATTTAGTAAAATACCCGCGAAAATAAAAGCATAATTTAATTCTAGAAGGAAGTTTTTTCCTGTATTTTTATAAAGGAAATCATTATTTCTCGAGAAATTACATGATTGCTAAGTATTCTATCTTAGATACAAGTGAAACCAATTTCACTTGCTATAATATTAATACTCCAACGTCAATTCGTTGGGAGCAGGTGGATGATAACGTAGTAAATTAAAGTATCATAATCTTCGATTATTATGATACATATCATAAAAAAAATATTGGGTACTTTGCTCAAGAAAAAATTATTTGAAGCATAAGTATTATTAAGGGAAAAAAATTACCACCTTGAGATAAAGAGCATATTCGGCCTCTTGGCCGGCAGAAAGATTGCAAGTCGTCCAATTAAAGCCTACTCCAACCCCAAAACCATCACTACAAGTTTTATCCATCAAATTTTCCGGCGAGCCTCTTCGCCTAGACCTCCTCCGCTTCCTCCTCCTCCCTCGCCTCACCTCCTCACCAACGTACTCCGGCGACTTGGGTCGTTCGTGCTCAACAAAAAGCGCCATCTCGGCAAGCCTCAAGGTGGAAGCAGCAGCACTACTAGAGCCGGCAGCTGACCTCCCCATGAAAATGGCGTGTGGAGAGGTCGATGCGGGAGGTGGTCAGAGCGTCGTCCATGGACGTGGGTTGCTGCACCACCATCTGAGCTGCTTGGAGGGGAGTGCTTGGGAAGGGGGGGCGAGGGGTGGAGAGGATGGAGGTGGGTAGAGTTGGGGAGGAGGATGTGCAAATGGCCATCAATGGAGGTGGTGCAGAGAGAGTAGGAGAAGGTCATGATATGGTTGAGGGATGGTTTGCAATTGCATTGAAGATATATGTTTTTTGTTTTTGGAGAGAAGATGGCCAGCAATGGAACAAAAAAGGTTAAGATAGTTTGATAGAAGAGGTAGAGGACAAGATGCTACTAGCTCTCATTTTTTCTGCATAGAAGATAAGGCAGGTGAGGCACCCTCTTCTATGGAATTTAGATGATAAGA
>JAURVB010002141.1:0-53717 GCA_033002965.1 Piper betle
ACATATAGAATGAGAAATCTTCAACAGTTTTGCAAACCTGCAAGGATCATTCCGGACAACCTTTTCTTTTTCATAGTCAGATAGAACACTTAAATCAAACTCAACATGCTGTAATATAAATAAGAGGACATGTTCTTCATGAACCTTGAGAAGAACCATGACATCTGATTTAACCGCTTGACGATCCTCCAAGGCTCGCCCAACACACTCTAATCACCAAGAGTTGTTTGGCAAATTAAATATAACAAAGGCTTGAACATGTTATATAATACTTAATAATACTAGGTTAATTGAATAATTGAGAGAGAATGTAACTTAGCCAGGGCCGACTGTACGGGGGAATATATGCATACCGTGTTCCCAGTCTTCACATCCAGGGATCCCCTTTCAATGGTAAATGAATCCTTCCACTGTGTCAATCAACATCTATCAACTAGCTTTTCTATCTTCAGACAAATGGATCCTTGTGACAGGTTGACTCTTGTACCATCCATGGGGCTTGCTCTGTGTTAGGAGTTTATACATTTAACATTAATATTTACTCTTCTCCTTCTGGTACATGGTCACGAATGCACTACTCATGGCCTTCTCGTGTATAAAAGAGGATAAATTGAAGGGCAGATCAAACAGTAGATTTCTAGACTACATGTGGTTAATCCAGTCTCATTGCACCCATTTTGGATAGCTCCCTAACACTCTCACTGACATAGCAAATTCCTGCAAATTGATTACAGCAATACTATGAGAACCAGTATAACACAACATTCAATGAAACACAACAATTAGATGCATCTGAGGAGGCAGTAAATGTATCTTACCTTCAAATTTCTTACGGCATTTTTGAGCGATTGGATCAGCCATTGATGGCATCAAAATCAAGATAATAACGGTACTCCGAGCATCTGCTGAGAGAAAAGAAACGGAAGAAGTGCTTAAACAACAAAGCCAATATGATATATGCAGACAACTACAGATGAGCTTTTGTTTCATAATACATCCGATGTGTTGTACTTGCCTCAGCAAGCCATTGTTGTTGCTGCCATTCTGCAATTTTTCCACCATTCCTCTCATAACCAAGCTTGATCAATGATGGCCTACAACAAGCAAAACTTTAAAAAAAAAATGAAACAAACACCAATTGTTTGATTCACATTGTCCCAATTCAGAGAGAAACCTTCCCAACCCATGAACAAAACAACAAAACCTACCAAAACGAACACCTTAAAAAAATGAAATCTTTCCACCATTTCTCACAGGCAAAGCATGATCAGGGATGCTCTAACTTCAATTCAAAACTACAAAAAAACGAAATAATTACATGTTTTTTCATCACCCGCGGAGATTTAAAACAACAGTCCCAAGCTCATAAAAAAAAACCTGGTAAAACGCAAATTTTGCTCCGTTTCTCTCAAACAACGAACCCAAAACCGCTCAATTCCGATTCTTCAAGCATCCTGCACCAGTTTAGCACCGGGACCGTTGCCGGAGACGAGGACGGGGACGGGCCGCCGGCGGCAGCCGTGATGGGTGAAGGAGACGGTGTACGAGTGGGGGCGAACGTTTGAGGTTGTTTTAGTATTTGGCGTGGACTTACTTTGACAAATAAAAAAAAATTGTCTAAAATTTAATCATATGTTCAAACTTAAACTCAGGTTGTTTATTAAAAGTTTAATAATATTTAATATTTAAGTAAATTACAATTTAGCCGGAAGAAAGCCTAGTATATACGGTTCAACTGTATTTTATCATAATTTTACGATTCAATTATATTTTTTAATTTAAAATCACTAATATTCGGTTAGAATATCGTTAATAAAAAATAGATACTTCGTGAATAGAAGAAAAGGAACTATTGGTTTATAGGTGGGTTTACTGGTGGGTGGTTTATTGTCATATTTTTTTTATGTGTGTACATTTGGGGAAGGGTCTATTAGAAAGCATCATCACCTTGTATATATTATTAGATTTATTATAAAATATTTTCTTCGTAATTATGAATGTTGAAGTAATATAATAATATAAATTTATATTCCGGACATGGTTTGTAAAAATTAATTTTTATTTATATTTAATATAAATATAATGACCACTAACTCGAGACCATGATGCTACTTAAGTGTTTATTAAGTCTTAATCCAAACTAGTTCATTGTATGATATCTAAAATAGGTATATTAAGCTTTAATGAATATTCAAATTTTAAAGAAAGTTGAGTGAGCAATATTCCTACGCTATGGACACATCTATGCATAAGCGAGATATTAAACGTCAGAAGTCCTGCAGTCAGGATATACCTGCATATATGTTATCTGCTTGTAGCTTAAAGCTTTGTTTTTTACATCTTCATTTGGTCCATCCTGCAAGAGAAAATCAAGAGGTTAACATGTTTACACTATTGTTAAACAACACCTTTAGTTTTTTCACCTGAAATACTTGCGATACAAAAAGTGGAAATTTTGCAGAAAGTGAGCTTTGAAATCTGAACAAGATACCCACCAAGTAACAGTATAGCAAGTTATAAGTGACTTATATCCAAAACAGAAGTCAATAGTTGGCTACAGAGGCTTATAATTATCAAAAACCTAAATGACATACTTCAAAACAGATTTCAATGTTCTCTCCAGGTAATCTGCACGATTACATGCCATGATTACAACAGCAGCAACTGGAACCTAGTTTAAACAGAGGTCAAAGAGTCATTGAGCTTTAATGTGTATGACTTATCAGAAAAGGAAATGCAATTTTCATTTCTATTATCAGAATACCTCTTTTCCTCTCCATTGTTTCACACCCTTTCCTGTGAAAAATGATGATATCATCCACAACAGGAGAGAGATGGAAATAAAAATTTATGCATTTCAAAGGTGGAAAAAAGGGTAATTTTATGAAATCCCTAGTTTAAATACTAAAGACGAGAAAAAAAAACTAATAATGACATTTTGAAATGCACAAATGAAAAGACAAGCTCCGTATGCACAACGATAAAGAAGCCCAAAATTTGGGCCCACTCATCAATATAGGTATTTGAGTACTGATCGAGGGGTTGAATACCAATTCATGGTGAAAATTGACAAGTGTGACTCGTTCAAGATGGGAATTCCCTGCATATTAGATTAATAGGTACCACGAACAAAAATACAGCAAACATTGGTAATTCATCGAGCAGTTCTTCAGATCTAAAGCATAATCACCTAAATGTGTGCCTCACAAAGTAAAATTTGGTGACATGCAATTTCTCTTTTTGTTTAAAGGCATTTAGAGAGACTTGACAGTAAATGACATGTGCATCCTTTACTGTACACCCTGTTGGTCCAATGTTCAAATAATGACCATAAGGCTGGCTTTTAATCCTGTGCATCTAGGACATGGCCAAAAACTTATCATAGATAAATAGACATCAAATAAATGATAGGACAACTTACTCTGAAGATCATGGACGAGATCCCTCAAATGCCTACATTCTTCATCTTGCCGCACTTTTGCTTCTGCAATTCAATGGTATAATAAGTCAACTACATACTTGAATACTGTCCTACAACTGATTGGCATAAACACACTGCTTACTCAAATGTACATAGAAACAAGTGTTCAATGAACAGGCTAAACCTTCTAATGCTACAATTCTTCCTTGTTGAGAACTAATTTGGTCTATTAGTAATCGCATCTGGCTAGTACACCTGTTCTCTGATTCCACCTGCCATTTTTCCCCTTTGATTTACATAGGTCGAGGTGTTGAGGAAAGGAAATAAAATGACCAACAGAAAAATCTAAACTGAAGTTGACTTAAATGCATAAACTCCAAAACAAAGAGATACGTAACCAAACTATACCTTCAAAACGTAGTAATTAAACTAAATAAATTATGTTCTCCTTGAGTGCAAAATCACAAGATAATGAAGTTTATCTCATGTAAATTAGCTACTTTTGTAATTTCTCAAACACCGAGTAATTGTACCGGAGGAGAAATATAGAGCATTCACAAAGGATTTTGCACCAGCCTCCCGTATGAGTTTAATTGAAGCAAGGTCATTTGCAGTAAATTTATCAGTTACTACAGAATAGCCACAATTCATAATTCAAAAGGCACAAATCTATATTGATAGACATAAAAATAAAGAATTAGGGTATCAATCTTATATTTTAAATATTTTCATTTTAAATATTAACGTAATTGTAATAAAATTGATTTTAAATCGATTTAATCTAGTGAATTTTTAAAAATTTAAGAATAAGTAATATTTTAATGGAAAAAAATCAAATTTCTACTTATGCAATCCTAATTTTCATATAATACCTAAGAATCTACTAAAAAAGTCCACATTAGATGTGTAACTCACAGTAACTTATATATGAGATATGACTCCTCTAAATTTTCCTATATAATTCAAATATAACTAGCCATAAGTGAAGCATTAATTAACTCATTATATTAATATCAGAGACTAACATTGGACAAAAAAAGCATGATACCTATCAGCTATAACTCAATCATTAATGCCTATATATTAAATTATAGGGGGCATTCTTGCATATATTTGATGGTAAAGTTATCTGTAATTTTTTTCTTCTTTATAAAAATTAACGGACATCATTATAAACATTTTTATAAATCGATCTTTTATATTATATCAGTATTCTGCGAATTAATTTGTTTCTCCCATGTTTCTCCCCCGTCCCCCCGCCCGCCACCGACCCCCACCCCCCCACCCGGGCAAGCGTGGCCGCCCCTGCCCCCTCCCGGCGCCGTGGCCCCCGCTTCCCCTACCCGAAGCCGCAGTTGCCCCCGCTCCCCCTCCCCCCCCCCCGCCCCTCCCGCAGTTGCATCCCCTCCCTGCGCGGGCGGCCGGAGGCGAGGTCGCCGGCGGTGAGGCGGCGCGGCAAAACAGAGGGAGGGAGAGAAACGTGGGAGGGTAGTTTCGTATATAAAATTTGACTCGATCCTACTCGAGTCAAATTTTTATTATAAAATAAATATTTAAAAATAAAATAATTTTATAATAAAAATTTGACTCGGTCCCAACTCGAATCAATATTTTAAAGTAAAATATTTTCGAATATTGACTAGAGTCGAGACAGAGTTGTTATTACGAAATAAATTTTGAAAAAATAAAATACTTTCATAATAAAACTTGACTCGATCTCATGCTAGTCGAGTTAATATTATTATAAAATAAATTAAAAAAATAACTTAATTTTGTAACATAAAACTTGACTTGATCACACACGGATTTCTATCAATAATCGAGTCAAGTTTGTATTATAAAATTAGTTTATTTTTTAAAATTTATTTCATAATATTGCCTGGAGTAGGGATCGAGTTAAATTTTTATTAAAAAATTATTTTATTTTGAATATTTATTTTACAATAAAATTTGACTCGAATCGGGATCGAGTCAAGTTTTTATTACGAAACTTGACTCGGTCCCCAGCCGCCAGCCCGCTGGCGACGACAGTGTTGCCCAGCAAGAGGTCGTCGGCAATGGGTTGACGTGGAAAAATAGAGGGGGTGAGAAATAGGGGAGGGTAGTTTCATAATAAAAACTTCACTCAAGTCGGGATCGAATCAAAATTTTATTACAAAATATTATTTTTAAAAATAAAATAATTTTGTAATAAAACCTTAAGTCGATCCCTACTCGAGTCAAGTTTTATTATAAAATAATTTTTTAAAAAATAAAATAATTTATTAATAAAAATTTGACTCGATCTGCACTCAAGTCAATATTAGGAAATAAATTTTAAAAAATTAATTAATTTTGTAATAAAAACTTGACTTGATTATCGGTAAAAATTGGTGTAGGATCGAATCAAGTTTTTATTACAAAATTAGTTTATTTTTTAAAAATTTAATTTATAATATTGACTCGAGTCGCACAGAATCTGAGTCAAATGTTTATTATAAAATTATTTTATTCTTTTGAGCGGGCAGGGCTGGGGTGGAAGGTGGCAGCCCGGGGGATCAAATCTGGATAGGGATCGAGTTAATTTTTTATTACAAAATTATTTTATTTTTTAATTTATTTTTTAATATTGACTTAATTTATGACCGAGTTATGTTTTTATTACAAAATTATTTTATTTTTTTAAAAATTTATTTCGTAATAAAAATATGATTCGTGACCGAATAAAATTTTTTATTACAATACTACCCCGCCCCCTCCCCTGTTTCAGCACCGGAGGGGGCGGCGCAGAGTAGGGGGAGGGGCATGGGGGCGGCAGGGGTAGGGGGAGGGGCAGGGGGCGGCTATAAAACCCGTGATTCGAGTCAGGGTTTTACGTTACCGAACCAGTCGGTTCGATCGTTGGTTCGAGTCGAGTCGGTTTCATGAATCGCGTGCTGAGTCGAGACCAGCCGTGAGTTATGAGCGATGAGAGTCAGGTGTACCTGAATATATGATGATAACGTCGAGAAGATGGTGAGATACGAGTTATCTGAATATATGAAAGTATGCAGTATTTTTTTCTTTTTATATGTTTGATCGTAGAAATAATTTTAGGGCCGAATGACGAATTAGGACGCGTTGGATTATATTCGGGTGGGTTATTAGTTATAGAGCATGTCATTTGGATGTTGTTGTGTTTGTTTTATTTTATGTGATTTTTCCATATTTTTCTAGATTTTTTAGAATTTATTACGAACTAGTTATTATTTTGACTCGAGTAGGAATCGAGTCAATACTTATTTACGAAAATGCCATCGCACACACTTCTTCTTCCTCCCGACCTTTTCTCCCCCACGCCCAAACCCTAACCGCCGCCGCCCCTGTTCGCGCGCCACCGCCGCCACGGCCGACGCCGCCTGGCCGCCGATCGACGCCGCCCCGCCCCGCCGTGTCGTCGCCGTGCCGCCCCGACCAACCCCGGCCACCGTCGCGCCGCCACGACGCCGGAATCGCCCCACAAGCCGCGACGCTCCGCCCACTGATTTCGCCGCCGTCCGAGCCGCGCCGCCGCCGCTGTGACCCCGACGACCACCCCCTCGACGTCGCCGACGTTTCCCCCATCGTCCCGACCACCGTCGAGGCCGGCCGGAGCCTCGATCGGAGAACGCCGCCACCGCCGCCCATTTTCGACGCCGCCGTCGACGGCCATCGCCGCCTCGGCTACCCTGTTTGACACCACCATTGGACCGAGCTCGTCGAGCTGGTGCCGATAGACCCCCTGATTGCTCCGTCCCAAATCATCGCCGGAAAACCGTCGGAATCCGCCGGAAAACCGCCGACACTCGCCGGAAAACTGCCGGAACCGCCGGAAATTGGATTTGTGGGAAATTCGCCGGATCATCCGCCGAACGCACCCGGTCCAATCTGATCGGACTTCGGACGCCGCTAGGTGCCGAATTCGAGTTTCGAGCCACGAAACGGAAACCCTAGCCGTCGCCGATTTTCGACGACGCGAGGTATAATTTATTTTAATTTAATTATTTGAAAGTTTTGATTATTAGAATTGCATGCTAGGATTGGTGAATTGTGTGTTATAATAATATATATAAATGTAGATTTGATTAAGGATAAAAATATGAAATTTGTTTGATTGTGTGGTGTTAAAAATAGAAGTTATGAAACTAATTAGGGTTATTAAGTAATAATCATGATCTAATCAAACTAGCTTAAGTAGACTCGCTAGAATTGATATAGGTTGATGTGTGTTGATTGACGTGTGATTGTGTTGATTGTGTGTGTATGCTATAGGATATGTGATTCATCATGCGGGCGTTAGTTTTTAGCTTGATTGTGTAGGTACGGTGTAGGAGCTCGCCGCCTAGGCGCGTGGACCCGTTTGGAGCTTCTACCAGGTCCGTTTAGGACTCGTTCTCTGATTTACGCTACTCTCTTGTGTATTTGACTTATTATGTGCAGGACGAGTTAAGTGGCGTTTTATCGAATCCCACTTAACTCGGGCCATTTAGCCAACGATTTTCCGGATTAATAACCCTCGAGGATGAGATCCCTCGAGTTTGTTTTCGAACTTCAGATCCAGCTCACGTTGCCTTCGGGCCTATTGTATAAATCCCAACCCAGACCTATATATATGTATAGTTTTCGTGTTTTTGTGAGAGACTGAATGAGGGAAATCCGACTACCGTGCTACGCGAGCGGGCACGTGTGTGTCGACAGTGGGCTCTGGAATGGTGTGCGGGCCGTTTCATTCCCGAGGGATCCTGACAACTCCACCTTTGAGTTCCTCAAACCCGGAGAAGTGTGGAGGTTCACGGGTACTGCATTGCAGCGCATGTCTAGACTTGTGGTTTCAAAGGGTACTGAAGGCGACTGCCTGAGAGTACTCGGCCTTCGTGCTCAAGGCCAGGAGTAATATGGAAGGTGCAGAGGGCGGATAGGAACGAGATTTGACGCGAGAAGCAATAGAGAAATGGCCGAGGCATGAGAATGTGAAAGATAGGGGGACGCTGTCGACCCGATGGCGACGGCTCCCGTATGTGCCCTGATGAGAGTTCTTGAGGAAGTATATGGTTTTGATTCAACAGGAGAGTTTGCTCTCCTGTGCCAGATTGATATTAGTTATTTTCCGGGCCGGTAACACTCGTTACTGACGGTTTTTCTATATATATGTAGGTGAGGAATGCGAGCGATGAAAGCTGTCGGGATTGCGGAGGAGCAGCACGGAACCGCGCACACATGTACCTGCCGCGTGTAACGTATGTTAATGGTGTGTTATTGCTACGTGAATGATAATTTTGATGTGTTTGTTTAGATAAATTACTTGATATGAAATGAACAGATAAATGGGAATGAGCAAGGAGCCTTGAGTTCAGGCTCGGCTCAGGTAAAAACGAATGAGATAATGGTTGAATGTCATAGTAGATTAGTATGTGTTACCGTATTTTTATAAAATAGTATATATTTTCTTTTGGTTTCTGATTTATTATTTTGTCTTGTCTTTGCTTGTACATCATAGCATGCATGTAGGACTACGTTAGAACCCACGCATCCCATCCATGCATTTCATGTTGCATCTCCATCTTGAGACACCGAGGGCAGATCCGGGTCGGCTTAACCGAACCCAGTAGATTAGCGAACGGTTCGGTCGCCGGTGACATTTCCGGGTCGGTTCACGGGTGAGCCGAAACGGGTGTTACGAGCGGCGGCTGGGGGTGGCAGGGCAGGGGCAGCAGGCCGAGGGGCGGCGGAAGGGGGAGGGGCAGGGGGAGGACCAGGGGATCGGTAGGGCAGGGTGAGGGGGCGGCGTGTGGGGGGGGCAGGTGGCGGCAGGCCGGGGGTGACGGCCAGGGGACGGCGGCGAGCGGGGAGGGGGCGGCGAGTTGGGGGGGGCGGGAGGAGGCGGCGCTGCCGGTGGTAGGGGGGGGGTGGGGTGGGTGATGAGTGCTCCAGTCCGTTGGATCTGGATCCAACGGCCTGCAGATAGTGTGCATAGGGTAGCAGGGGTGGACGGATGGGTTGGATGAGTGCTTTTAGGCCGTTGGATCTGGATCCAACGGCCTGGATTTTATAAGCTGCCTATGCGCTACCTTTCTTGGCAGCTCATAGTAGCTTTATTATATATATATACACGGCCAAAAGGTGTGGCAGTTGAAGTTGTCCTAGCTTATATGCGCTAACCCAACAGGTGCCTTGGATCAACTTTGACGTCCACAGCCAGGATAAAATTCTAAGATTGCCACTGTTTACTTTTTGCTCCTTTCTTGAAATTTATTTTCTCAATCCCACTTCTAATGTCTATTCTTCATAGTTTAATTTTTCCAACATAAATTAAATATAAACTTTGTCCATTTGAGTATCAAGAGATAGTAACAAATTAATAGAGGGAGAAAAGAGGGGCAACACTTTGATGTTTACTTGACGATGAGGTGAGAGATGTTAAAGAACTTTTGGGATCTTAAGAAATTATAAGAATTTTAATTGAGGTTTGAATGAGACATTAAGGGAAGAGAAAGGGAGAGGGCAGTCTAATTGAGATATAAGGCAAATATTTAATTCTGATTGAAGATAACATGTAGGGTGTTTTGCTTTACAATTTCAAAGAAAGAAAATATAACTTCATGAGTTCATTCCTTTTAATCCATTTAATTTAGTATCATTCCTAAATATTTTTTGCTTTGAAATTGTAAAGCAAAATACCCTACATGCTATTTTTAATCTTGATTAAATATTCTCTTGTGTCTCAATCAGATTACCATCCCACCTTCTCTTCCCTTAATTGTCCCATCGAAACCTCTATTAGATTTCTTTAGATAATAAAAATTCCAAATTCTTAAGTTTATATAATGTAAGTGTTGCCCCTGATTTTTTCTTTATTTATTTTTTAAAATTATTGTTGAAAATGTTCTCTGGATACTCAAATGGACAAATTATGTACCTAAATTTTGTTGGAAAAATTAAACTATGAAAAATAGACATGTTTCAAGAAAAAATTCAATAAAGGAGGAGCTCAATGTAGACAGTGGCAATCTTGAAATTTTGTCCGGACTTAATTTCAAAGTTTTGAAGGTAATAATGCCTGACATTGCTATTTTAAAGGAATAATTACTATGATTTATCCACATATCATGTGTTTTTAGGCCCCACCCATTTTTACATGGGCTTGTGTTATGTTCAGTACGCGGCTATTGTAATTCTTTGACTTTGCATGCCCATTGGACATATGTCCATCACAACATCTATTATTTTAGTTGCTGATAATTTTAAATATTTTACATTGCCGGATTTATACGATATGTTTGATTCAAAAAAATTGAACCCGAATTTGACTTAATTTTGAAATTATAAATAACAAACTTCATTTGGCATTAATGAAGTAATTTATTATGAATATTTTATGAACACTTATATTCATTTTCTAAAATATTCAGATTTAATAGTTTTTACCAAGGCCCAATCCACACCAATTTATTAACTATTCTAGTACGATAACCCGCACATTGCGCAGACTTCTTATATAATTTATTTTGACTCAATTTTCTTAATTTGAAAGAATTAAACAATTTATAAAATTTATGATATCTCAAAACAAAAAGTTGATTTTTTATTAATTAGCAATTTATTTTTTTGGATGTGTAAGATTTAAGTGACTTTTACCAAACATATTTTTATGAAAATTTTATTACATTGGTTTATTTTTTACATTTCAACTTATTTGATAGTGATGGATAAATTATTTTTTCTGTAAACATTCAAAAATAGATATGTAACGACCTAGAACATAAATTAAATAAAATAGGAGATTAAATAAATAATATTTTAATAAAAAATATACAAAATTAGATAAAACTACCATAGGAAGATCCTAAAACTATACTTCTTGAAATCTTAGTGAATTAAAAAAATTACTTCATAAAACAATTGACTTTGTAGAATATAATTCATCATAGAAATAATAATTTTTTAACATATTATGAAATTAATGATTGATTATTAGTTAGCATAAATATTAACAAATGAATGAACTAAAACACTGCCTGTTTTGTATAAGTGACATGGAAGATAAAAAATTAATGAGTCAACCTAATTTTAAAGTCTTATTCATGATGCTCGTATATGTAAAGTTGGAAATATAATATTATTTTAATGTTTTATATTTATAATTAAAATAAGAGATGTAAATCATAGTTATAATTAAAGTGAAGAAGTGAATCATAATCTAATGGATGATTTTATTGCGTGGTCTTCATGTATAGTTTATGTTGACTCTATTCATTTAGTTATTTTTATAAAATAAAATAAATTTTTTGAAATTTACCTCATGATAAAAAATATTAAGAATATGTCCACTTATGTTAATTCTTGTGAAAATTCATTATAATATTTTTGTTACTTCACGTATAATTTATTTTGGCTCAATTTAGTTAATTATTTTTAAATTAATTTTACTTGTTTGGAAGAGGAATGAAATACAAAATATTGATGCAAGAGATAATATATGATATAAAAAATTTAGTACAATATAATATCTTTTTTATAAAATATAATATAAGGCATTGAAAAATGAAAAACCCGAATCTGTCAAAATCAGAACAGTAATATAATTGTACATGAATCCTTAGTCAAAACCCGAATCTGTCACAATCAAAATCAAACTTGTTTCAGGAAACGATATACAGAAGTAATTGCAATGCAACCGTCTAGTTTATAATTTGTATTTTATAATTATAGTTAAATTAAATATCTTATAGATATAATCTCAAACATTGTAATAATTTATTGGTCGAGATTATATTCCCTCTAAAATTCTCTAAATGCAATAAAAAATCTTTAAAAACTGTGGACACGCCTACAGATAAAAACCACATTATTTTAAATTATTAAATAGATAGATATATAGATTATGAACTCCCGTTGCTACAGACTCGAGGGAGGAAGATCAATGGGTCTGCCCATCGCTGGTTGACGAGTGCCGGCGAAGATTTGCGGTTCCACCTTCTAAACTCCCTCAATGGTACTTATATCGAACTTGCCTCGCTACATACCTTCGAAGACGTACCCGATTTCTGCGTCAAACATATCGCTGGGATACTCGATTATGGATCTGCTAACATTGGTGGTTCTTTGATTAAAACACCTTCCAGTGTTGGTGAACATCTAGTTAGAGAATGGTGCATGAAAGGAAATTTTATGAAGAGTTGTGGAGTCAAGGAAACAATCTCCACGAAAAAGATCATGGAGAGTTAATCCAATCAGAAGGAAGATTAATTTATGGATATGATCACATATATTAAAGAAAGGAAACAACTTTGCTACAGCTTGAAGTGCTTATAACAATTAATTCTCAGTGGTTCATTCTCATGTGGATATATATATATATATGCATGTATGTATGCATATATATGCATGTATATTTATTAGTAGTGACTATATGCTTGAGAAAGTCGAGCAATTGAATAGTGCCTGCACCATGATCATCGGCTTTAGTCTTGGTATATAAACTTGATTGGTATATATACTGATCATGATATATAAAGATGCTTATCAACATAGAAAGAAGGAAGACTGACGACGTGAAATAAACATAGATAATCAACAACTGTATCTATTAAAATTTGCTCCAAGCCATGAAAAATAGCCATATAGAATCACTTACCGATATATTTGACGCCAAGATACACGTACGTAAAAAGCAAACAAAATAAGGAATTATTATTAGCAAATGACGATCACTACGCAAACATCACCATGCTAACGAACCTGCTCAATTGTTTTCCTAAAGGACACGTTGAAGGCTGAGGTGGTAAGAATAGGCACCAGGAAGTTGCTGGCTCCAAGTACCGAAAAAAACAACCAACATTTATGAACATATAATATGGGAGATAACCTAAGAATTTTAGCGGACACTGTGGGGTGGGATCCGAACAATGGGGGAGAAGGCAGCCAAGCCAGGTATTGCCCACGAGGTAAGGGGCTAGAATTAACCATGTTAGAGGAGAAGGTTGAAACACTAGCAAAAAAATTACATCTTGCTGCTATAGTATATAATAATAGTAGATACGAGATATGACTTCGATTTTGAGTGATTTGGTGGGTCCTACTACACAAATCTATATTGATAGACATAAAAATAAAGAATTAGGGTATCAATCTTATATTGTTAATATTTTCATTTTAAATATTAACGTAATTGTAATAAAATTGATTTTAAATCTATTTAATCTAGTGAATTTTTAAAAATTTAAGAATAAGTAATATTTTAATGGAAAAATAATCAATTTTCTACTTGTGCGATCTAATTTTCATATAATACCTAAGAATCTACTAAAAAACGTCCAAATTAGATGTGTCACTCACGTAAGTTATATATGGGGTGTACCTTATCTAAATTTTCCTATAAGTAATTATATGTACTTAGAATCTAAAATGTATGTAACTTGTTACATATAAGTAATCATAAGTGAAGCATTAATTAACACATTATATTAATATCAGAGACTAAAATTGGAAAAAAAAAGCATGATACCTATTAGCTATAACTCACTCATTCATGCCTAAATATTATATTATATGGTGCATTCCTGCATATAGGATGCTAATAAAGAAGTAATAACACCCTAAATAAATTTATAATCAGAATTCTAAGTGCATGAACAAACTAATTCGCAGAGTACTGATATAATATAAAATAGAGCTTTGCTACTGTCAAGATTTTTTATGGTAAACAAAAATTCCCTCAAAACATTGAGTTTGGCGTAAACTCGAAACTTACCTACTCAAATACTACCATCAATATGTTTGATTATAAAGAATTTCTACCGTCAAAAAATAGTTTTTGCTTGATTAGATAGTACTGCCTTTGTTTCTAGTAGTGTATGAGAAGGGGAGAGATAAAAAATTGAAAAGAAATAAGAAATATTTTTTTGACTTAATAAATATAAGGTAGAATTTCATAGTGCACAATTATTCTTTTCTTTATATATGCGTAAAAGTAAATATATATATATATATATATATATATAAATTTTAATAATTTAATTAACATATGATGTAATATTTAATAACATACAACTTCTTACTTCTTTTAATAGAAAATAATATAATTTAAAATATAAGAGAAAGAAACAAAGAATTAGTAACCAAAATCACTACTAATAACATTTGAAAGAAAATAATTCTAACTCAAATCATGATCTTAGAATAATTTTATATATTATTATTGTGGGCATCCTTCTTCCGATTAAATAATGTGAGCTTTTTTTTTCAGTCTAAGATAACAACTCCACCCATTTTTTGCTATCATAGGATCAAAATCTTTTTATTGGCAGAGTCTGAATTAGAGGATGGCGACAAGCCCTATTGTATATTAATGCCACCAAAGTTGCTCTGCAGTCTTAATTATAAGATTTTGCTTATAATTAGTAAATTTTGTTTCTCAAATAAACTTGTTTGGCCTTGCCTGGAAAAACTCACTCAATTATCTTTTTTGCTATTATGGATTTGCTTGTTGATACCGATATAAATTTAAATAATAAATAGATGGATACTAATTACAATAACTGAACTCATACTCATGAAAAATTGAACCATGATCGACTGTATTTTGGCTTCTAGTTTAGTAATTCTTTCTAATGCCTTGATACCTTTTCCTTCCAAAAAAAAAAGATGCTAGAATCAACCGTGCACAATGACATGAGAGTAGGATTTTACCTATTTAAATAAGCTTAATAATTTTTTAAAAAAATTAATTTATATGTAACAATGTACTCTAAGGTATTTTTTGCTCTCATTATATATTTTTCCACTCCCTTATACTGAAATATAAAGGTTTGAAAAAAATAATATACTAAGTATTTTTTCCTCTCATTATATATATTCTAATTCTTAGTGTTATGGTTGACTATCCCCTAAATTAATAGTTATACGGGCCTATTGATTGTTACTTACTTTAAGACTATTATTATTATTATTATTTATTATTAAATAAGTCATGAAATATAATTTTACTTAAATAAGTATGGCTACTTAATAATACACACTTGAATTAAGATTCGTACATGATTAAAGTTGCTTATTTATTTATTAATGTTAATTTTTATATATAATTAATATTTTTGACAATATATATGGATAAATACAATATTTTATTTACACGTGTGTATCACAAGGGTGTTTGATACAATACGAGGGGTACTTCGACGCACACGTGAACAAGGAAATCTGGAAGGCTGTTTTCAGGGAGCTTCTACTCCCACTCGTGTTAGAACTTCTCCATCGTCATCATCTAATTCAATATATACTCTTTGCTTTATGGTATGAATATAATGGGCGCGCGTTTGAATGTAAGGGTTGGAGGGAAACAACATGGATGGGGTTTGTGAAACAGGGGATATAAAAACAAAGTGTGGGAATTGTAATTGGCATCTTTGGTGATAATAAATCTTCGTTTTAGTTTGTTATTTTCTTCCGACTTTTCAGGAAGAACAACCAGGGAGAAAGGTCCGTCCTTGCTTCCATCCATACCAATTCCACTTCGATTCCATCTTCATCACTTGCAGGTCATCATCGCCATGGCGCCCGTGAAGCAGAGTAGGAAGCAGAGTCGAGGGAAAGGAATCCTTGGCGACGCTGGTGAAGAAGAACCTATCAAATTGGTATCAGAGCCTGGCGAGGGAGGTAAGAGTTATTCATCCAATTCTGAAGAATTTGCACAAATTCGTAAGGTTCAATATCAATTGCTTGCTGCTGTTTCCAATATGTCTGCAAAATTGGAATTATTGTTACAATCAAGAATTGATGGATTGGGGCATCGAGAGGGGATTGGTACCTCGAATGATTAGGGTTCCTGCAATTGGCGTAGATCTCCACGATCATGTGCAGGGCATCAACATCAGTCTTCAACAGCAGGAGCAGATGTGGTCTTCAGGGAGTGGACAACCACAATTGCAGGGCATCCACCATCCATTGCAACAGGAGGAGTTCTTGATGCATTCAGGGAGTGGACCACAATTGCAGGGAATCCGTGGTAATAACCATTTGGAAGAGCATGCCATGTTGTTTGTATGGTAGACATCAGCAATTTGGAGGACCAGTCATGACGCCCAGATTTGCCATGGAACCTGTTCGACAGAATGTCCAGGAGGGCTTCTTGCATAACATTCCAAGTGAGGCTTATGTGAGGGGATCCAAGATCAGTTTTTCAAAATTCGATGGTTCAAAGGATCCTAATTCTTGGTTCAAGCGAGCAGAGAAATTTGATGTGCTGCAACAACATCAAGAAATATCTTCTTGGGCGCAATTGGAAGATACCATGAACCTGCAATTAGGACAATCAGACTATCAAGAGTATACAACTCGATTCACTAGGTTGACAACAAGGGTTTCCCACGATCGAACAAGATCTCCAGCTTTAGTTCCACAAATGTCACAAGCGATGGCAGAAAATGAGGCACATGTTTCTGCTGACACAAAAAGAGAATCACACTTCTTGAAGGAGAGGAGGATTTTCTCACCTCCTGGAAATCAATCAAAGTGGCTGAGGATGGTGATTTTGACTGTGGCACACCTCCAAGCAAGAAAAAGGGCTTCAAACTTGACAAATTAGATTTCAATTTTAATGGACCTGGTGGTTTTGATCCAAGCATGAATGCTGCCACATATAGGACTCTACCTTCTTTAAGAAGAAGCATGGTCTCCTTGAAAGACAATGCATCTGCTCTTGGGCTTCTAAAGCCTGCTGACAATTCACAAGATATGCAAGCGCAGCATCCTACCTTGAAAAAGTTGTCTACAATTTGTGGAAAGCTTGCTGGTATTGCAAATCATCTTGGCATTAAAAGAATTGCTACAGCTGAAGCTGATTATAGGAAGACATTGCCACCAAAAAGATTGATGATAATCTGATGGTAAGAGAAAAGAATTTCGGGAATGAAGACTGCATAATTAAGGGGCTAAGTGAATCTAAATCTTTGTTGAAGTTCAGAAAAAGCGTGATCATGGCTGAAACGCAGAACATTCTGGATGACTCGGTGAATTGGAGGGGAAGAGAATTCGTTGTGGGGATGAATGCCAACTCTATCTTGAGAGAACTTGGCATAGAGTTGCAGCAGCAATTGTCACAATTTTCAAACATGAAGCAATGAGCTTTCATGTCCCAGCTGTACACAGAAGCTTCAAACTGATTCCTTCCTCTTTCAATGGAGCATTCCGAGCATGATGCTCACAAGAAATGAATGTTCAAATGGGGTTTACTAAGAATGTCATGGTGATGACATTGCATTGTGTCTTACGCACTGATGATTCGCAGGGATTCACGAAATGTGAGAGCATAAGAATACCTTGCTACTAATGCTTGCTCATAAGGTGGAATTCTGACCACGAGGCCCAGATTTTTGAGCTATCGTCAATAGCTTAATGAAGAGACTGCAAACCTAGAGTGGACCAATGCAAAACGTTACACCTTAAGCGGCAGAAATCTGAATCACGAAAATGAATATCTTGTTGTTGCATCTGTTAGTGGGCATAAGCTTTGGGGAGCTCACATGCCTTTTCAGTAAACCCTGCAGCTTTTATATGCAGTTGCTGTTCATAATCGATTGCTAAGTGCTACTGCTTCCAAGGAAAAGGAGCATGAAGACACTGATTCTGATGACTTGACAGTGATCTAGTGTATGACTTGACAATTGCAGAGATGCCATGGAGATCAACTAGGGCGTTTGGTAATCAGTTGTCAAAGCCTCATGAAGAACCAGATCCAGATGACTGATCCAGAGCGCAGCAAATGATCTTTGAGAACTAGTGAGCAATGGTCATGTTGTTGGAGAGACACATACGAGCCCCTTTCAGGAGATCCGTTTCTTGCCGGTCAATATGCAGACCATGTTGAAATGGCAATTACCACTATCAGAGGGTCCAGATCAAGAATTACAAAGAATCACGAAACCTGTTGCTCTTATCTAATCCCGTCTTCAGCATGCCATTGAGAATTTGAGGTCAGAAGTTAATCCTGCACTGGTGATTCCTGTTCTTCAGGACGCTTTCTACAATTATTAGGAATGTCATTGAGCATCCAGGTGATATGACCCATCGAAAGAACCTTTGGAAGTCTAATCCTGTATTTCAGATGAATGTTGTGATTCAATAGAGCTTTGGTGCTCCTAAGGTCACCAAAGATAGCGTGGCGGTTGCAAAGAGCATTGAATTTAAGGACGGGGTGAAGAATATGGGAGCCAGTGCTTGTGAAGCAGAGTGGCTAATGCCACTAATGATGTGGCAGGGAGAAGGTACTACATGTGCCACTATCCTTACCCATGCCATATTTCCCGACGGATGCAAGTCTGTTGCTACTGGGATGGATGCAATGGATTTGAGGCGTGGCATTACAATGGCTATTGATGCAGTAGTGACCAATTTGAATAGTCGAACGCGAATGATCAACTCGATTGAAGAAATAGCACAGGTTGGGACTATAACATCTAATGGAGAAAGGAAGATTGGTGCGCTGACTGCAAAAGCCATGGGACAAGTTGGCAACGAAGGAGTTCTAGCTGATGTTCTAGTACGAACTTCTTTACCTTCTACTGCTCAAATGAAACTGTTCTTTGTAAACTGTAATCTTTACTAACCTTGAGGACAAGGTTATTTTCAAAGGGGAGGGTATTGGTACGAATATAATGGGCACGCGTTTGAGTGTAAGGGTTGGAGGGAAACAACAGGGATGGGGTTTGCGAAACAGGGGATATAAAAACAGAGTGTGGGAATTGTAATTGGCATATTTGGTGATAATAAATCTTCGTTTTAGTTTGTTATTTTCTTCCGACTTTTGAGGAAGAACAACCAGGGAGAAAGGTCCGTCCTTGCTTCCATCCATACCAATTCCACTTCGATTCCATCTTCATCACCCGCAGGTCGTCATCGCCATGGCGCCCGTGAAGCAGAGTAGGAAGCAAAGTCGAGGGAAAGGAATCCTTGGCGACGCTGGTGAAGAACCTATCCCTTTACCATACCCATGGACAAGTGTACTATCAGGAAAACTAGCATAAGTACATGTACGATGAGGAGCAGTTGGGAGGATGTACCAGATGATCTTCTCTACCTCCTCTCCCAAAGATTGTTGGGTCTCGCCACTTTTGTTCGATTTGGTGCTGTGTGCAGGTACTGGCACTCTTTCACGCTGGCCAACAACAACTGCTACAAACCAGTGCCATGGCTTTTGCTGTCCGAAAAAGAAGGTACAGACATTTGCGAATTCTTCGATATTTCGACCGGCGAAGTGTATGAACTCCCATTGCCACAGACTCGAGGTAGGAAGATCGTTGGGTCTGCCCATGGCTGGTTGATGACTGCTGGCAAAGATTCCCGGTTCCACCTACTAAACCCCCTCAATGGTATTCAAATCGAACTTCCCCTATCCGATATCTGCATCGAAGATTGCCGGAAGGCTCGAGATATGTTCATGTTGAGGGCTACTTGGTCCGCAAACCCTGCAGCCTGCGATGGTGATTTTGTTGTCATGGCAGCCCACTTGGACTCCCACGCAACATGCCTATCCTTTTGCAGGTCTGGTGATGAAAAATGGACCAGTTTTGAAGCCTGCACCCAAGTTGAGGTCGCCTTTGCAGGAGGCCAATTCTATGCCATTGTCTGTGCAGGCCACGTCTTATCTTGTGACATTAGCAACAAATCGGCACCTAAGCATGCGGAAATTGCTTCTGTGCCCAATTCTCTTGGCAATTGGGGTTACTACATTGTCGATTGCAAAGGGGAACTTCTCGTTGTCGAGAGGAGTCGCCAATTCGATCATCCTCATGATCTTGAATGCACAAGTTATCATACGCTTGGTTTCAACGTTTTAAAACTGGATTTCGAAGGTAAGAAAGTGATCGAAATCCAAGACGCAGGTGATTATGCTATGTTTATTGGCCAAATATAAATTTATGCTTCTTCAAAGATAATCCTATAGCAGGTGACCATAGCATGAGCATTGTTCAATTTCTACAGGTCGACAGCCGGTTATTCAATTAAGTTATCCTGTCTCTGCTTCTATCGACATTAATATTACCGGTACTTGCATCTCGATGATATTCACCCACTTGCTACAGGGCAGAGCCGCCTGGGAACGGTGGCTTGTTGGTATGATCTTCCTCCCACAATTCGATGACAAGCTCCTTCCCCTTGCTTTGCTTGCTCCCTTGCTTCAATGGCGCCATGGAGAGGAATACCTGCAACGAGATTCAATTGGAGCTGGATGGATCGAGGCAATGATGGGAGACGGAATCAGAAGAGATTCCTGGCTCCCCTGATGACCTCCTGAAAAGTAGGACTGAAAACCAGAACGACAACCAAACAAGAATTCAATTTCATCCAAAAGTCTCCATTACAATTCCCAATTCTCCTTTTATATTCTGTTTTTCCCAGCCCCTCCACTGTTCTCCCGCCTCACTAACCCATTCAAAAATCCCCCTTTTCCTTCCTCCCTCATTCATTTATTAGGTTCATACCATTTACCTCCCCCTTTCAAACAACCTTGCCCTCAAGGTTGGTAACAGATTACAGCTTGAAAACCTGAACATCATTTTAATCACTCATTACAGCTGGTAAGGAAGTTTGAATCTGCACATCAGCGACCACCGACGCTTTCAATTGGGAGACATGGAAAACATTATGAAGTTGTGAATCAGGAGGAAGTTGCAGCTTGTAAGCCACCTGCCCAATGCGTTGTATAATAGGAAAGGGACCATAAAACCTGGCAGCCAGTTTATTGGACTTTTGAGTGCGCAAGGTATGTTGTCTGCGAGGCTGAAGCTTCAAATACACTTGCTGGCCAACTCGAAATTCAACATCTCTTCTCTGCAAGTCGTGGTGGTGCTTCATTCTTACTTGTGCAGCTGCTAAATTGTCCCTTAATTCATGCAGCAACTGATCTCGGCTACGAAGGAGACTATCAACTTCATCAGTGTGTGCTGTGCCTGGAATATAGGACAATAATGTTGGAGGAGCCCTGTTATACACTGCCTCGAATGGACTCATGCGAATTGCGGTTTGGAAACTGGTGTTGTAACAGAATTCAGTCCATGGCAGCCATTTGTTCCAAGTGTGTGGTCGATCAACTGAAAAACATCTCAGGTATTGTTCAAGTACTCTGTTAATTGCTTCGGTCTGTCCATCGGTTTGTGGATGGTAAGCTGAGCTATAGTTGAATGCTACACCTTGTAAACAGAACAGCTCCTTCCAAAACGTGCTTGTAAAAGTCGAATCTCGGTCACACACAGTATGAGAACTTCCTCGAAGAACAATTTTGCAATCGATTGAGCTATAAAAGGGTGAGCAATGGGAATGAAGTGGCTGTATTTTGAAAGTCTATCCACCACCACGAATATGCCATCTTTCGCATTGCTTCTTGGTAAACCACTGATGAAGTCCATGCTGATAGAAGTCTAAATTTGCTGTGGTATGGGTAAAGGTTGAAGCAGGCCAGCTGGAGCTAGAGAAGAGCTCTTGAATTTTTGACAAGTCTCACAACTCCGCAAATAGTTCACCACATCTTTATGCATCCGTGACCAATAAAAGACTGCTCTCAATCTTTTCAGAGTTTTGTGTATGCCCTCATGAGTACCATCATGAAACTCCTTTAGTATAGTAGGTATGAGATCCATTTGAGAGTTCAAATAAATTCTGTTTTTATATCTGAAAATGCCATCATGCAGTGACCAATTCGACGACAATTTGCTGGCTGCAAATTGCTGCTTAAGATGGGATATCTGTTGATTGTTGTCATAAGCTCCTCTAACCTCGTCCAACCACCTAGGTATAGGTGTCGAAATTGCTGCTAGGCTGGAGGAGCAACCCTTGTGGGGACTAGTTGTGGTGGATTCCTCTCCCTCACGTTGTCTTGATAGTGACTCAGCCACTTTATTCTCTTTGCCAGGTTTGTATTCAATCACAAAGTCGTACCCTAATAATTTCACCAGCCACCTTTGTTGAGCTATTGTGTGAATTTTCTGATCCCATAGATGCTTTAAACTGGAATGATCAGTTCGAACAATAAAAGTCCTTCCCAACAGGTAATGACGCCACTTTTGGATAGCTAGGACTAATGCCAACATCTCCTTTTCGTAGGTAGATAGCAGCAAGTTCCTCCCACTTAAAACTTTGCTGAAATAAGCAACTGGCTAGTCTTGTTGCATCAAAACAGCTCCTAATCCTTTCCCACTAGCATCACATTCCACAATGAAAGGTATTGAAAAGTTTGGCAACACCAAAACAAGAGCCATTGTTAAAGCTTGTTTCAAGTTATGGAAGGAGTTTTCGGCTAGTTGATCCCAATGATAAGCATCCTTCTTCAATAGATCAGATAACGGAGCAGCAATCTGACTAAAAGATTTGATAAATTTCCTATAGTAGCCAGCTAGTCCCAAGAAAGCCCTTACATTTTTGATTGACCTTGGTGTAGGCCAATTGACAATAGCTGTTATTTTATCCGTGTCCACACCAACTCCTTCTAAAGAAATGACATGTCTCAAATACTGAATTTGATGCAATCCAAAAGAACACTTCTCTTTCTTAGCATATAGCTCATGTTTTAGTAATTCTTCCAATGTCATTTCAATATGGCATATGTGCTCATTCCAACTTTTGCTGTAAATGAGAATATCATCAAAGAAAACTAATATAAATTTTCTTAGATATGGAGTGAATACCTCATTCATCAAAGCTTGGAAAGTTGAAGGAGCATTGGACAACCCAAATGGCATGACTTTAAATTCATAGTGACCATGATGTGTGCAAAAAGCTGTTTTCGGAATATCAGCTCCATGCATCCTTATTTGATGATAACCGGATCTCAAATCCAGCTTAGAGAAATAAGTGGTGCCATGCAGTTCATCTAAAAGTTCGTCAATATTGGGAATAGGAAATTTGTCTTTGATAGTTGCCTTGTTGAGAGCCCTATAATCAACACACATCCTCCAACTCCCATCCTTTTTCCTCACCAACAACACCGGAGACGAGTACGGGCTTGTTGTGGGTTGAATGATCCCTGTTTCCAACAATTCCTTGACTTGTCTCTCTATTTCATTCTTTTGGAAACAAGGATGTCTATATGGTTTTACGGCCACTGGTGGAACTCCCTCTTTCAATAGCACATGGTGGTCGTGAGATCGTGGTGGAGGCAAGCTTCTTGGTATCTCAAAGATCTTTTCAAACTTTTGTAACAGCTTGTCCAATTGGGCAGCTTGTAAAGGAGACAATGAAGATACTTGCTCCTTTAGTTCCCTCTCACCCACCATTTGTAAATTCATTAATAATCCTTGCTTCTTTTTTTGAATGAATGCATCATCTTTTTCTTGCCACATAATTGGTTTGGAGGAGTAATCTGAGCATGTAGTTCCATTGTTTTACCACTTTCCTTGAAGGACATCGTGAGTGACTCAAAGTTCCATACAACTGGAACCAACGTCTTCAGCCACTGAATTCCCAACACGATGTCAATTTCCTCAAGCTGAAGTATAAAGAATTCTAAAATGACACTATATCCAGGAAGATCTAATTGGACACCCGTGCACTTACCCCGCAACTCATCTTTTCCCCATTGGCAATTTGAACCACCATGCCATTACTTGTTTCCTTCGGCACTTTCAATTTCTGGACCAGACTTGCATTTATGAAATTGTATGAACTACCCGAATCAATCAAAGCTGTTACTTGGTGTCCACCCACTCTTCCTAGCAATCTCATGGTGTTTGAAGTTGTGATACCTGTCAATGCATTCAAGGATATCGCTGGGGTAGGAGATTCCTCTTCTTGTTCACTTTCTTCTTGCTCTGACGAGTCTTCCTCCCTTACCACTTCAATGGCAAACAGCCTCTTACACTTGTGCCCAGGGACGAACTTCTCATCACATCTGAAACACAATCCCGCCTCCTTCCTCTCTTGTAGCTGTTTTACACTGAGTTTCCTTCTATTAGAACTATCCATGGTTTGAAGATTTACTGCTCCATTAACTTCTCCTTTACTAGCTCCAAAGCTGCCACCTTTGCTAGACATACCAGCTGTGTATTGCAGGGTCTTGCTCAATGATCTTCCTGGCCCTTGTGATCTCTTACTCACATAACTCTCTAAGTGTTTGGCCAGACCTTGAGCATCCAATAATGTTTTAGGTTTCCTTGCCTTCACTTCCATTCTCAACTGGGAATTAAGGCCACAAGTGAAGCTGCTTATCCTCTGCATTTCAGTCATCTGTCCAGCCCTGGTTGCCAAACGGTTGAATCGATTTGTGTACTCTTGAACTGAAGCATCTTGAGTTAATCATGTGAGATCTCCATAAAAGTCTTCATAGTCTGATGGCCCAAATTGCAAATTCATGGCGTGTTTCAGCTGTCTCCAAGACGAAATATCCTGGTGCTGCTGCAGCATGTCAAACCAAATTTGGGCGTCGTCTTCCAAATGGAAACTAGCTAGTTCCACTTGCAATCCCTCCTCAACATTATGTAATTTGAAAAACTTCTCTGCCCTACTAAATCAAGAAATAGGATCTTTAGTACCATCGAATTTAGGAAAACTAATCTTGGATCCCTTTAGACAATCTTCATTTGCAGCTGTATGTAAAAACCCCTCACATACATTCTGTCGAGCACGAGGAATTCCACTTCTGGGTAGTTCCTGCTGATATCTTCCACTGGATGATATGGTTGGCGTCTCCCATCGTGGTAATCCCTGCTGCTGCCTACCCCCTGAATTATTCGCCTGCTCCTCCAATTGATAGCTTCAGTGATGTCCCTGCACATGATCATAAGCATTCCCTCGGAACACACCATTCGACCTATTACCCAATGGCCGCCAGAACTCCTGTTGAGGATGATGACGGGTTCCCTGCAATTGCTCTTCTTGCTGACAATCACGGGGAAGTCCCTGCATTGGTTCATCAACATTTTCCCCATTCGCATTACCCCTGAAGTGTGGAGTTCCAATTCCTTCCCTTTGATCAAGAATCCCTCGATTTTCTCCTTTCGATTGTAACAACACTTCGAATTTTGCAGACATTTCAGCAAAAGCAGAGAGGATATGATCTTGTACCTTCCTGATGTGGGCTAATTCCTCCCAATTTGATGAAGAATTCGCCCCTCCCTCGCCAAGCTCTGATACCATTCTGGTATGATCTTCCTCCCCCAATTCGACGACAAGCTCCTTCCCCTTGCTTTGCTTGCTCCCCTGCTTCCATGGTGCCATGGAGAGGAATACCTGCAACGAGATTCAATTGGAGCTGGATGGATCGAGGCAATGATGGGAGACGGAATCAGAAGAGATTCCTGGCTCCCCTGATGACCTCCTGAAAAGTAGGACTGAAAACAAGAACGACAACCAAACAAGAATTCAATTACATCCAAAAGTCCCCATTACAATTCCCAATTCTCCTTTTATATTCTGTTTTTCCCAGCCCCTCCCCTGTTCTCTTCCTCCCTCATTCACTTATTAGGTTCATACCACTTGTCCCCAAGATAAAATTCTAAGATTGCCACTGTTTACTTTTGCAATTTTCTTACTCTCAGCTTCTTATGTCTATTCTTCGTAGTTTAATTTTTCCAACATAAATTAAATATAAAATTTGTCCATTTGAGTATCAAGAGAATAATTAATATGATTTATCCACATATCAAGTGTTTTTTGGCCCCACCCATTTTTACATGGGCTTGTCTTGCCGGATTTATACTTCATGACGGATATTTTTCGATTCAATAAAATCGAACCTGAATTTGACTTAATTTTGAAATTATAAATAACAAACTTCATTATTCATTAATGAAGTATTTTATTATGAATATTTAATGAACACTAATCCTCATTTTCTAAAAAAATTCAGATTTAACATTTTTTACCAAGGCCCAAACCACACCAATTTATTAACTATTCTAGTATGATAACCTAGACATTTCGCGGATTTCTCATATAATTTATAACAGAGTCAAGTTTACTTAAAAAAAAATTATTTCAATATATAATGTTATATATTAAAAAATCATAAAAAATAGCAATAGGGAGTGATCCGATCCGAAACAGGCTTCGATCGGGTTAGAATCGGTTTGTTGGTAAATGACTAAAATACCTTTGGTATGATATTAAATATATTATTTATGCATGGGTAAAATTAGAATTAAAATTTTAAAACTTAAAATCTACCTCCTTGCCCCTCCCGCTGTTGTCGCCGCCGACCCCTGTGATGAAATCGACTGCCCCTTTCATCCGCCCTCCCTCCGCCTGCCACTGCCCTTTCCCTCCGGCCGTCTGCCTCCACCTCTTCCCGCCAACCTTGTGTGCTATCTGCCGCCGCCCCTTGCCTCCACCCCTACACAGGGGACAGTCGAAGCCAACGGGGAAGGGGGTGGCGGGGCTAGACGGCAGGTGCAGGGGGAAGGGGACAAGGCGGGCTGGGCTGCCGCAACGGTGATGGGGGGTGAAGGAGCAGGGAGCGTCAGGGGTGGCATTCTTGTAATTAAAAGTTGACTCAATTCTGACTCAAGTTAAATAATAACTATTTTTAAATAATTTTAAAAAAATCCAAAAAATATGAAAAAAATATCATAAAATATAATATATAGAATAATATAAAAAATAACATCAATACCTAAATTTTATATATTTATGTTATGAGTTGTTAAATTATTATATATTACCGATTTAGATCGATTCAACTGAACCGATTCTTGACCAATTTGATCTCCTCAAAAACTAATTCCAATTCCAATTCCAGTTTTTGCAACTATTGTTCTAAGCTCACTCGGAAGATCTTTCATCTCTGTATGGACTCCGACCAATAGCATAGCTTCATCTATCATCATCGTGAGGAGATTTTCGGCAGCAACAGAAATAAGAGCGTCCACCATGATGTACAAAGTGTGGAGAAGGGGTGAAGGTAGAAATATGCTTACAGCTTAGAGGCACTCTGAACCTTGCAAATAAGGAAGAGACTTCTGCATGTGTTGCAAAGGGGAACTTCTCGTTCTCGAATGCAAACGTTTGAGGTTTTAGGATTTGGTGTGGACTTGCACTGACAAACAAAAGAAAAAGAAAAGATTGACTAGAATTTAATCGTACGCTCAAACTCAAACTCGGGCTGTTTATTAAAAATTTAATAATATTTATTATTTGAGAAAATTACAATTTAGCCGATAGAAAGCCCACTGTATACATTCAACCGTGTTTTATAACAATTTTAGGATTCAATTGTATTTTTCAATTTAAAGTCACTAATATTCGGTTAGAATATTATGAATAAAAATGGTTTGGACAGATAATTAATGAAAAGAAGAGAGGGAGCTTTTGGTTTATAGGTTGGTTTATTTGTGGGTTGGCCATGGTTTTTTTTTTTTGTGTCTGTACATTTTGTGAAGTGTTTGTTACGAGACATTATCACCTTGTATACATTATTAGATTTATTATAAACTCTTTTTCATAATTATGAGTGTAGAAGCAATATAATAGTATATAAATTTATATTCGGGACATGGTCTCAATAAGAGATAGATCCCTCATTTTCATTCTCATTAAACTTTATATTTAACATAGTTACAATTATATAAAATTTAATTTTACTTATGTTTAATATAATTATTATGACCACTAGCATGACAGATCATGATACTACCTAATTATTTTTAACATGTCTCAATCCAAACTACTTCATAAACGGGTCCACCCATTCTTTTCATTTTATTAACTTTTTATCCAAACCCACTGTACTTTTTTATTTAATAAATCCTAAACCAAACCCATGTTCGGGAGTCTTATTGACTTTGAATTTTAAAATACTAAATACTATTAAATCTAAGATTGCGATAAAATACCGTTTAATCACGAATGGTAATCTTCTTACCATTAAACCCTGTTTCTATTTTTTCCAACAAATGATGTTTATATTTGAGATTATTCTTTATTTACAGCAGTTTATACGAGTTTGAATATGAATGTGAACTATCTTTTTATATTTTTTTAATACATTTTACATTAAAATTGAGTACATGAGTTAAAAACATATTAACATGGCATATTTAATTAAAAAATATATGTCTTGTACTTTACGCTTTCTTCAAAATTGTTATATTGCTTTTTATAAATTATTTTAATATCTAAACCTAATTTTTATATCAAATACAGTACGATTTGAGTAAGAGACAAATTAAGTGGATACTTCAATTAAGTTCAAATCAAATGACAAATTGAGAATCCAAAAACACGAAGAAAAAACCCGAAACATATCCAAAAAAACTATTGTGTGACCCGAATAATAGAGTGAAAACTGCTTAGAGTGAGAGTCATATGGAGTAAGGATCTTCAAACCCACATACATATGTTTATCTTGAAAGCACAAGTAACCGATACTCACTCACATCCCCCAATCACCCTGCCTTTTGTGCTGCCTGCATCTGAATACTGTTTGTTGCAAAAATTTTCTGTCGTGGCAAAATTTATAAAGACTGGAAATACAAGAAATCATAGAACACCATCAAAAGATTTTTTTGTTCTTGAAACTATAAATTGGTACTGTGGTGGAAGAATAGCTGCAAAATCTAAGGGGCATATACCTTGAGAGAAATAATACCAATGACGCAGCATACACTGCACCTACAGATACAATGTTCTGAGGGCAGGGACATTGAACCTTTGTGCAGAATTAGACTGATCGGTCCTACAACACAAATGCAATTCCAAGAATGCAGGGTGTCATTTGGCCAAATATAAATATATGCGTCTTCAAAGACTATCCAATAGCATTGTTCAATTTCTAAAGGTCGTCAGCCGGTTATTGATTTTCTTGTGTATCCTACAAATCACTTTCTGCAAGAAATTGAGCATCATCACAACAACATCAACAAGTTTCTTTAAAAAAGTTCGGCTACTGCAAATAATCTATAATTTCTGACATTACTAAGATTTATGTCAGTTATTTATACCTCTTTGTGTATCGTGTATGATGGATCCCAAGATGCCTAAGAGAGTCTTGGCTAACTAAAAATATCCTCCTCAGAGTCTGAAATCGAAAAACAACCACTCCTTTGTACGCTGTCCTAGGAATCCCATCCTGAACATAAGAAAAAACAAACATTGAAAAAGTTAATTTTCAAAAAAGATAAAAGTGTAATAAAAGATGGATTTAATCAGAAAAAGCCCACAACATCCCTTCTTCAAGAGAAACTAAAACAATATTCCAGCTTCCAGAAAATCAAGATATGTAAAGCAGCTTTAGTGCATATGTTAATGCAATCAAAACTGGATTGTGATATAAAACTTCAGGATTTGGGAAATTGCCCAGTCTTTAATAGCAGATAACTAGATAAAAAAGACATAAAAGTGATTGAGAAGCTAAATTGCCTTCCATTCTTCAAAAATTCCAAATGTGGCGTGCAATTCTCTCAAAATCCATCTGGTCACTGTATTGAATCCGCACATCCCCTTCGATGTTGTATGCCTTCAACACGGCATCATTCCCATATACGGGCTGCGCATTAGCAACAAGGCTTGCAAAATGCTTCGCAAATTTCTCCTGCAAAATTTATGACTCCAATACAAACACCATAATCCAACAAAATGGCAGCTGTAATGACCGCCTTAATATATGTTTTTGTTTAGCGGAAAGAATTTTACCTCTTCTAAATATATTAATGCCACAAAAGTTGTGACGAGCCCCATTATATATTAATGTCACAAAAGTTGCTCTGCAATCTTAATTATAAGATTTTGCTTATAATTAGTAAATTTTGTTTCTTAAATATTGTATGGCCTTTTCTGGCAAAATTCACTCAAATATCTTTTTTTGCTTTTATGGATTTTCTTACTGAAACCAATATAAATCTAAATGTTAAATAGATAGATACAAATTACAATAAACTTCATTCTAATGTCGTGGTACCTTATCCTTCAAAAAAAAATTATGCTAGATTCAACAACCTACAATCATAGGAGAGTGAGATTTTACATATTACTAGAAAATCATATATTTGTTGGTTCAATCTTTCGACACTTTTGTTTCCGATCTCGTATCAACAATACCAATTTCTTGCTATTCTGTATTGTTTAAATAATTTTAGTATTTCAAAATGATCTATGACAAAGATGCAACTCCACCCATTTTTTGCTATCGTAGGATCAAAATCTTTTTATTGGCAGTCTCAATTAGAGGATGGTGACAAGCCCTATTATATATTAATGCCACCAAAGTTGCCATGCAATCTTAATTATAAGATTTTGCTTATAATTAGTAAATTTTGTTTCTCAAATAAACTTGTGTGGCCTTGCCTAGCAAAATTCACTCAATTATCTTTTTGCTATTATGGATTTGCTTGTTGATACCGATATAAATTTAAATAATAAATAGATGGATACGAATTACAATAAGTTAGCTCCTACTTGTGAAAAATTGAACCATGATCGACTGTATTTTGGCTTCTAGTTTAGTACTTCTTTCTAATGCCTTGATACCTTTTCCTTCAAAAAAAAAAAGATGCTAGAATCAACCTTGCACAATGATATGAGAGTGGGATTTTACATATTTAAATAAGCTTAATAATTTTTTTTAAAAAATTATGTATATATGACAATGTATAACAATGTACTCTAAGGTATTTTTTGCTCTCATTATATATTTTTCAACTCCCTTATACTGAAATATAAAGGTTTGAAGAAAATAATATACTAAGTATTTTTTGCTCTCATTATATATATTCTAATTCTTTTAGTGTTATGGTTGATTATCCCCTACATTAATAGTTATACCGGCCTATTGATTATTTACTCACTTACTTTAAGACTATTATTATTATTATTATTTATTATTAAAAAAGTCATGAAATATAATTTTACTTAAAAAGTATGGTTACTTAATAATACACACTTAATTAAGATTCGTGCATGATAAAAGTTGTTTATTTATTTATTAATGTTAATTTTTATATATAATTAATATTTTTAACAATAGATATGGATAAATACAATATGTTATTTACAAGTGTGTATCACATGGGTGTTTGATACAATACGAGGGGTACTTCGACGCACTTCGTGTTAGAACTTCTCCATCTTATATATTTCCCTACCACTATCATCATCATCATCTAATTCTATATATATATATATACTCTTTGCTTTACCATACACACGGACAATAGTACTATCAAGAAAACTAGCTTAGCTACATGTTCGATGAGGAGCACTTGGGATGATATACAAGATGATCTTCTCTACCCCTCTCCCAAAGATTGTTGGGTCTCCCCACTTTTGTTCGATTTGGTGCGGGCCAACCTACTAAACCTACTTTTGTTGGGATGACTGCCGCAAAGATTTGCGGTTCCACCTACTAAACCCCCTCAATGGTATTGAAATCGAACTTCCCCGCTACAAACCTTTGAAGACGTACCCGATTTCTGCATTGTAGACTGCCTGGTGGTTCGAGATATTTTCATGATGAGGGCTACTTGTCCGCAAACACTGCAGCCTGAAATGGTGATTTTGTTGTCATGGCAGTCCACTTGAACTCCCACACAGCATGCCTATCCTTTTGCAGGTCCGGTGATGAAAAATGGACCAGTTTTGAAGCCTGCACCCAAGTTGAGGTCGCCTTTGCAGGAGGCCAATTCTATGCCATGGCCGGTTCAGGCCACGTCTTATCTTGTGACATTAGCAACAAATCGGCACCTAAGCATCGGAAATTGCTTCTGTGCCCAATTCTCTCGGTAATTGGGGTTACTACATTGTCTATTGCAAAGGGAAACTTCTCGAGAGGCGTCGCCAATTCGATCATCCTCGTGATCTTGAATGCTCGAGTTATCATACGCTTGGTTTCAACGTTTATAAACTGGATTTGGTAGGTAAGAGAGGGGTCAAAATCCAAGATGTAGGTGATTATGCTATCTTTGTTGGGTACAATGATTCAATATGTCTGCCAACCACTTCCAAGTACCTCAACAAACCTTTCAGAAAGAATTGCATCTATTTGACTGATGACTATGACGATGTCTTTTTGCCACCTATCGAAGCTGAAGGGGAAAAGACATGGGGGTGTATAGCTTGGAAGACAAGAGCATCCAGCCTTTCTATCCAGGTGTATCAAAGTCGACTTTCTTGAGAGGAATATATCAATGCCAAAGTACTAGAAAATCATATATTTGTTGGTTCAATCTTTCGACACTTTTGTTTCCGATCTTGTATCAACAATACCAACTTCTTGCTTTCTGTATTGTTTAAATAATTTTTAACATTTCAAAATGATCTATGACAAAGATATTTTAGATTAAGAAACGAAATTCCTATACTACTTTCAATATGCACAGCTGCCGGTGCAATTGCGGACAACCTTTTCTTTTTCATAGTCCGATAGAAGAGGTAATCAAACTCAACATGCTGTAATATAAAGAAGAGGACATTCTCTTCATGAACCTTGAGAAGAACCATGACGATCCACCAGGGCCCGCCCAACACACTCGAATCACCGATTGTTTGGGAAATCAACAATAACAAAGGCTTGAACATGTCATATAATACTTAATAATACTAGGTTAATTGAATAAGTGAGAGAGAACATACCATGTTCCCAGTCTTCACATCCAGGTATCCCCTTTCAATGTTAAATGAATCCTTGCACTGTGTCAATCAACATCTATCAACTAGCTTTTCTATGTTTTTCCGCCAAACGGATGCTTCTGACAGGTTGACTCTTGTACCACCCATGGGGCTTGCTCTGAGAGTCTGAGTCAGGAGTTTATACATCTAACATTAATATTTACTGTTTTCCTTCTGGTACACGGTCACTAATGCACTACTCATGGGCTTCTGGGATACTCGATTATGGGTCTGCTAACATTGGTGGTTCTTTGATTAAAACACCTTCCAGTGTTGGTGAATATTAGTTAGAGAATGGTGCATGAAAAGAAATTTTATGAAGAGTTGTGGAGTCAAGGAAACAATCTCCACGAAAAGATCATGGAGAGTTAATCCAATCAGAAGAAGATTAATTTATGAATATGATCACATATATTAAAGAAAGGAAACAACTTTGCTTAAGCTTGAAGTGCTTATAACAATTAATTCTCAGTGGTTCATTCTCATTTGGATATATATATATATATATATATATATATATATATGTATGTAGTACATTTATTTGTAGTGACTATATGCTAGAGAAAGACGAGCAATTGAATAGTGTCTGCACCATGATCATCGGCTATATACTTGTTTGGTATATACCTGGGATGCACGAATCGGCCGATTCCGTGCGGAATCGGCCGATTTAAATCGGATCGGCGTCGCGCCGATCCGATTTCGGGGCCGACTCGGTCGGCCCCGAATCGGGTCGTGAATCGGCCCGTTTCGGCCGATTCCGACCGATTTAACTCGGAATCGGAATCGGCCGATTTAAATCGGAATCGGTTTTTTAGGAAATTACCAAAATACCCTAGGTATAATTTTTATTAAATTATTTAAGCATGGGTAAAATGGTAATTTGGATTTAAAAACCTAAATCATACCCTCCCCCCCCGATTCCGCCGCCCGACTCCGACCTTCCCTCCGCCGCCCTCCGCCGCGCTTGCGCCGTCCTCCCTCCGCCGTCCTCCGTCCGACCAGGCCACCGCCGCCCGACTCCGACCTCAGCTCCGCCCTCCGCCGCAGACGTTGCGACCGCCGCCCGAACTCGGGTTCCGCCGGCCGACGCGAGCGCCGCGATTCCGCCGCGATTCCAGTTGGATTCTTGGTACAAGTTGTGTTTTTTATGCTGGGATCTTGGTTTTTTAATCGTTTGTTCACCACTTATTGTGTATATTCCTAGTTGAACCAAATTTTTGATCAATAACTTGCTTTCTCCACTTATGTTTTTCCATCAAGTGGAGTTTAGGCATTCTGATTATTGGTAGTTTTGATCATGTTACCGAAAAATTAACTTATATTAGAGGCGTCCAGTTGTTTTTTTTGTGTACTTTATAATTCTCTTATTTTTTACACATTGTATTCTTTGATTCTGTTGTTGAAGTGAATGCATGCTCTTTTACTGCATATGGTTCACTACTCATCTGCATTTTGCACTCTATGTTAGGAATCCCTTTGGTGGTAGACATAAACCTTTACAGAATCAGTGAATGCTTGTTTCGCCTTTTTTTTAATTTGTATCTGAATTTTGATGTTTATCTCATTCTATGAACATTAGGTGTTTTTTTTGTTTTTTTCTAGTCTATTGATTATTGGAAATTATAAACTTCATCAATCAATAATAGATCCCTTTGATATTCGTCATTTGATAGAATTCGTTGACATTTGTCACAGAGCATTTGTTTTGTGTCTTCTTCAGCAAATGATAGGCAATATTTCATGTACTCATCATCCAAACAAAAATCCTAAATTGACCGACAGGGAACCCCGTGTGTAGGAGCTGATTTGTTTTGTACTCTCTTCACTGCCAGTGTAGTTTGTACTGCTAGTGTTGATATGCTAGGGTTTTTAGGAACTGTAATTGACGGTTTTTGCAGATAATTGTCTTTGCCTTGGTGTTCAGTTAATTGTCATTTGAAGTTATCAAAATTTCGAGATATCAGTCACAGGGAAGATGGATTTTGGATGGGAATATGGCACACCACTTGATGCATCTAAGAAGCAAGTCATCTGTAACTTTTGCGGAAAAACCATAAGTGGAGGGATATATCGCTTCAAGCAACATATTGCTGGACTCAAAGGAAATGTTGCTGCTTGTAAGAAAGTTCCTGAAGCAGATGCACAAAAAATGAAAGATTATTTCAAAGGTGTGGAAAAGGCGAAGAAAGAAAAACAAAGGATTAGAGAAGAAATAGGGTCATATGGTTTGAATGACTCAGATATGGAAGAGATGGAAGTTCGGGAGCAAAGTGTTAGGTGCTCTAAGTCAAGTACGAAGAGGAAGGCACCTATTTTTGAAAGTGAAAAGAAGAATACATCGGGTCAAATGAGATTATCTACGGCAATAGAAAAGAAAGCAAAAGAGCACTTCCACACAGCCATTGCTCGATTCTTCTATCACTGTGCCATTCCTTTCCATGTTGTAGACTCGCCTTACTTTCACAAAATGATTGATGTGGCAGGTAAATATGGTAATCAAGGGATCAAACCTCCGGGCAGAAATTCTTTGTCAGGCAATCTTCTTACTGCTGAAGTGGCATCCATAAATGCTAGTTTAGAGGACATAAAAATAACTTGGAAGACAACAGGCTGTTCTATTATGTCTGACGGGTGGACTAATCAATCCGGTAAAACTTTGATCAACTTTCTAGTTTACTGCCCAAGAGGAATGTATTTCCTTGGATCAGTGGATGCTTCAGACAAAAAAAAGGATGCTACGTATTTATTTAGTTTACTGGATAAAGTAGTTGAAGAAGTTGGGGAGGAAAACGTAGTGCAGGTTATCACTGATAACGCGTCGGCATACAAAGCTGCAGGGAAGATGCTAGAACAGAAGAGACCACATCTATTTTGGACTCCGTGTGCTGCCCATTGTATAAACTTAATGCTGAAGGACTTTGCAAAAATTAAGAAAGTTGGAACATGTATTATGAATGCACAGAAAGTCACTAAACTTATATACAACCACTCATGGTTGTTGGCTCTTATGAGGAATAATTTTACAAATGGACATGAATTGGTGAGACCTGGGGCAACTAGATTTGCTACTCATTTTTTGACGATTGCTAGTTTCCTGGAACACAAGCAGGCTCTGAAAAAGATGTTTGTTTCTGAAATGTATTCATCATCGAAGTTTGCAAAAGATGAGGATGGAATAGCAGCTGAAAATATTATCTTGAGTGCACATTTTTGGAAGAAGATGGAATTTGTCCATAAAACAATTGAGCCACTTATTCGATTTTTGAGATTGGTGGATAGTGATGAAAGACCCTCGATGCCATTCGTTTATGATGAAATGCAAAAGACCATAGAAAAAATAAAAGAGGTACATGACATGAAAGTAGAGCGATACAAGTTATTTGTTGATATCATCACCAAGAGATGGGCGAATCAATTTTGTCATCCTCTTCATGCTGCAGCATATATGCTTAATCCTCAAACCCGTTATCGCCCTGACTCAAACATTGTATGCTCTTATTTGACTTACATTCCTTTTATGATTTTTTTAACAATTTCATATTGCTTGTGGTTGATTGGGAATAATTTTGTAGCCAAGTGAGGTGTATCGTGCATTCAATGATGTCATTTGTCGTTTGGAAGTCAATGAGGTAGCTCGATCCATGGCATCTTTGCAGGTCAAGATACTATTATTTTTAATTTTTATATATAAATGTTTATGTATAACTAAATATGATGATTCATTTTGTTTTAATATTTTGTAGTGGTCCGATTTTGTATCTGCAAAAGGAGATTTTGGACATTCTCTTGCCATTACCAATAGAAAAGTCCTCCACCCAGGTAAAATCCACCTTTCTCCAGATTTCATATTTATTGCAAGCTTATAAGTAAATCAATTTATCAAATGTAGCATCATGGTGGGAGCAACATGGTATAAGCTGCCCTGAACTGCAAAAAATAGCGATTAGAATACTTAGTCAAACTTCATCATCATCGGGGTGTGAACGTAATTGGAGCACTTTTGACCAAGTACATACCAAAAAAGAAATCGACTTGCAAGGAAGAGAGTAAATGATCTTGTATATGTTCATTACAACATGCGGGTCAAAGAAAACGAGTTGAGGTGGAGGCATAAATATGATGCAGTTAGTGAACATTTGAGTTTAGAAGACTCGTTAGATGAGTGGGTTGGAGAACGGGACAACCCATCCCCATCGGTATGTTTAAATAAACCTTACATCACATTCATGATTTTGTGTATGAATTTTTTTGAATTGAAATGAATAGGGTATGACTTTTTTATGCAGGATGATTTCTTTGGTACCAATGTTGGCAACAATGATGGTGCAGATGAAGAGGCCTTTGTAGCAAATGAAAGTGGCAACACATTGAAAACTGCAATTGGATCGTGTTCTACTACGTCTGATGGTTTTTCTTTGCCTCCTCTTCCTAGTGGACAAAATATTGATATTGATGTACATATTGACTCCCAACAAAATTTGTCTTTGCCTCCTGAACCTGAGGGACTTCATATGAGTGGGAGTTCTATGCCTCCTTTTACGCAGGGGTCTCGTGTTAATGCAGATGATAGTTCTACTATTCCGATTGGTGATAATGACTCGGACTCCGAAGATGATTCAGATGATGACTTAGATGATTTAGTATTAAGCACTGCGTAAAATTGTGTTGAACATTCATTTTTTGGACTTGTATTAATGTCTTGTTGTTATTATTTGATAGAACACAGATGATGATATATGAACATTGTGTATATACTTATGATATTGTGGTATTTTGATGATAAATTGTGATGCTCTTTTAGGTATGTAATTATATGAAATTGTGTTCATTACATAAAGAGTATGTTTTTCAGGTTTGCTCTTATTTGAATTACATAAAGAGTATGTTCTTTCAGGTATGTTCTTATTTGTTCTTTCAGGTATGACTCTACCGTTGTATTGTCATAATTACATACCTTTGTGATTGTTGTATAAATACTTGAATTTGTGTATTTATGTTGAGAAATTATATAATTATGTATTTCAGGTATTTTTGTACTGAGTTGGCAAATTTTTGTATATGACCGATTTGAACCGATTCAACTGAACCGATTCCTGGCCGATTCAGACCGATTCCGATTCCGATTCCGATTCACGGGAAAACCGATTCCGATTCCGATTCCGATTCATGCAACCATGGTATATACTGATCATGATATATAAAGATGCTTATCAACATAGAAAGAAGGAAGACTGACGACGTGAAATAAACATAGATATCATCAACTGTATCCATTAAAATTTGTTCCAAGCCATGAAAAATAGCCATATAGAATCACTTACAATATATTTGACGCCACTATGCACAAACGTAAAAAGCCAACAAAATAAGGAATTATTGTTAGCAAATGACGATCACTATGCAAACGTCAACATGCTAACGAACCTGCTCAATTGTTTTCCTGAAGGACACGTTGAAGGCAGAGGTGGTAAGAATAGGCACCAGGAAGTTGCTGGCTCCGGGGAAGGTGGTGTTGAACCAAGTACCGAAAAAAACAACTAACAGACATTGTGGGGTGGCATCTGAACGATTGGGGAGAAAGCAACCAAGCCAAGTATTCCCCGGGAAGTAGGGGCTAGAATTAACCACGTTAGAAGGTCGAAACACTATAAGAGCGGGAAAAAACATATTGATGCTATAGTATATAGTAATAGTAGATATGAGACATTTGCTACTCTTCAGTTTGATCAGGTTCCTCGTCTAAATGATCAGCTTGTTCCTCTATTGCAGGAGGAGATGGGGGCTCCTTCCCGACACAATAGCCGCACCTGTGGCTCATCTTCTCCACTACACTTCTAAAATAATTTTTGCACGTTGAACACTTTTGCTGGGTCTTCTTGAAATAAATCTTCTTGTGCACCTGTTCATAGTGCCTCGTCAAATCCTTTTCGGTGGCATAAGTACGGAACGTATCGCACTGAATGCAGATCAGTTTTTCAGCCTTCCCGTCATCTTTCCCAACTCCTTCCATTTATCTACTTAGGACTAGGATGAGGGTGGAGGGCGGACTAGGATGAGGGTGGAGGGAGGACTAGGATGGAGGGTGGAGGGAATTGTAGCAGAAGTAGGTGTGCAGTGTGAAGTAAGGTGAGTGAATATTGTCTATTAATTTATAGGGTATTAGACCTTCTACACATTCACATCGTGTGCCTTACCTGCGGGGTCAACCGATTTCCATTGTTGAACCTCCATCCATACTTGTTTGATTGGACCAAGACCATTAATTTGTGTGCCTTCAGTGTGCCACTCCAGTGTGCCAATTTCCTAGAGATCTTATTTCAACGTCAAGAGGAAATAATGTTAAGCGATGTCTCATGTCCAAATGGTTTTTAGTTTTTCCTGGGTTAGTGGTCATGACCATGCAGTGAAGTTTCAGAAAGCTGCCAGACAGTGGGCAACAGAAATGAACAATAACATGGTAAAAGATTAAAGGAAAGCAGTTATACCAAAAACAAAAGCATAATTCCATTCTTTAGTAATCTCTAAAAAAGGTGAACGGATTTCTTAGCATTTTCTAAAAGATTCTCATCAGAAACTCATAAACCCTTATTCTAAATTTAATCTACAAATTAATTTAGAAGTTGTGCAGTCATACCTTCCACAGTAGTTGGAAATGTCATTTGCATGAGCCTATTGCTACTCTTTTTTCATCTAAGAGATGAACATAAGATGACATTCACAAATTAAACAAATATTTGTGTATATGCAATTTCCTTATTCTAAACGGAGAATAGAGAACCAAAGCAATAAATGCAAGCACAAATCACACTATTATATTCTACAATGTGCAACTTCAGGGTATTGTACCAGCTTCAAGGCCATTCCATGAATCAACTTTTACCCATTCCAGTTCAGATGAACCAAACTGCAAATATATCAAGAGAACCACACTTCATTGACAAAAAGAAGCCCAAGCTAGAGAAAACTGATGATGTAAAATGAGAATGAATAAACCTGACAAGTATTAAGTATATACTACCTCTTCAAGTATGTAATCTAGCATTTTGTCACAAATATCATCCAAAAGTTCAACAGCTCTCAACTCGCTGACTCTGATCAAAATGAACAGACACTCAGACTCGTAACTACCAAATATATCATCAAGAGAATACAGGTTTAATCAGGTTCTATATGGTGAAAATGACAATAATCCAAACTCCAAGGTGACCAACTAAAAATGCTTCTAAATATAAGTAGATGATAGTTATGAGAATATACCCAATTTCAAAGTTTTGAAAGTGAGGAGTATACAATACAACCTGATAGTTCGCCCATCAACCTTTTCAATAAAGGGTATAAAAAGCCTTCCTACAATTAGTTACACAAGATTAGGTCATTACTTATAATTTTGTTGACTTAATTTGTTTTTTCTTTGCTTCGTATTCCTAGAGATCATGTTTCAATGTCGAGAGGAAATAGTGTTAGTATAACTTCTAGTACTCAGTAAAAGTGACTTTAATGAATAGACAAAAATATCCAACTTAAACCTGGTGGTCAAAACAGCTATTTGTGGGCCGAAAATTACAACACAAATCTGTAGTCAATAACTTTTCCTTCACGTTGACCATTGGAGTTTAAGCGATGCCTCATGTCCAAATGGTTTTTAGATTTTTCCTGATACAATTATGAGATTTTGAATGTGAATTGTAGAAAATGACAAACCAGGTACATACACAAAGCAAAACAACAGAATTCAAAGAAATAGTAAAAGAAAACATCGAAGAAAAGCAACACTTCTTACATTCAGCAATTCAACCTCGAGCTTTGCCTGCAAATGTGATCAGCGCCCGTCAGAACTCAGACTCATCTACAAAGACCCGCTTCAAAGACAAACAGAAAGAAAAAAATGGAAAATAAATTGATCCACAGCAAAACATTACACACTAAATATCTTGTCCTCTACAGATAAACGAAGAGAGGAACTTGGAGCATTCGAACAAAAAAGCAAGCTCATATGTCCAAATTTAACACGTGAACTCAAACGTACATACCATCATAAGTGCACGGAATGTAGATTTGTGATATACACAGTCATTCATGTGCTAATGTGGAAGTCACATAACAGACTAACTGTGAATAAAATCCTATGATTCCATCTGAGCTACAAAAGTGCCCCGCGCGATTTTAAATCACAACTGCTCTAAATGCAGAAATACATCTCAAAAAATATGAAACAAATAGAGAAAATAAAATAAAATAAAATAAAATATTAGAACTTGATTATTTTATTTTATAATATTTTACTATATTTTTTATATTTTGGGGATATATTTTATAATATTAACTCGAGTAGGAGCGAGTCAAATTTTTATTACAAAACTACCCCTGCTAATTTTTATCTCGACTCGAATCAATATTACGAAATACATCCCAAAAATATAATAAAATATAATAAAATGCTATAAAATAAAATAATCGAGAAAAGTCAAAGTTTTTATTACAAAACTACCCTCGCATGTTTCCTTCTCCCATGTTTTGCTACGCCACCCCATCACGGGCGACCTCACTGCCGACCGCCCACTGCCAGCCAGCGACGCCGCCGACCAATGATGTCGCCGCCTCACTAATCTTACAATTCGGCACCACGTCACACACAACAGAGGAGCCCCTGTTCGAATCGGGGTGGAGCGAGAGTGGGAGCGAGCATGACCGGGGTGGCAGCAACATCTCCACCTGCCTCACACACAACATCTCCCTCTCCCTTCCCATCGTCTCCTCCCGATGGACACCGTGACACCGTTAGAGAGGCCCCTACGGCCATCGCCATTGCCACCATTGGCAGCATTGGCATCCTCCACTCCAATGCCTCCCCGGACCACCAGGCCTCCCTCGTTCGTGCCGTCAAGTCACGCCACTTCCCCTCCCTCCCCAACCCTGTCTACGTTGCCCCCGACTCCGCCGTCACCGACTTCTCCAGCGCCGGGTGTGCCCTTGTCACCTCCAGCGACCACCCAAGATCGAAGCTTTTGGGGTTGCTTCCGGCATCAGCGGGATCGAGGAGGAGGCTAGGGCAGCAAACGGCAAACGTGGAGGAGGCCGGGTCAGTGGGACCATATCGAGCGGGGGGGAGAGCAGGGGTGGAGGGGGCAAGTGGGTGCCTTGGATTAACTTTGAAATCAACAGCCGGGATATAATTCTAAGATTTCCACCGTTCACTTTTTGCTCTTGAAATCTTTTTTCGCACTCTCACTTCCTATGTCTATTTTTCATAGTTTAATTTTTCCAACATAAATTAAATATAAAATTTGTTCATTTGAGTAATAACAGATAGCAAAAAATTAATAGAGGGAGAAATGAGGGCAAGACTTTGATGGCTACTAGATGATGAGATAGGAAATGTGAAAGAACTTTTTGGGATCGTAAGAAATTATAAGAATTCTAATTGAGGTTTTAATGGGATATTAAGGGAAGAGAAAGTGAGAGGGCAGTCTACTTGAGATATAAGGCAAATATTTAATTGTGATTGAAGATAACATTTAGCGTGTTTTGCTTTACAATTTCAAATAAAGAAAATATAACATCATGAGTCCGTTCCATTAAAGCCATTTAATATAGTATCATTACAAAATATTTTTTTCTTTGAAATTGTAAAGCAAAATACCCTACATGCTATCTTTAATCTCGATTAAATATTTGTCTTGTGTCTCAATCAGAGTACCATCCTTCCTTCTCTTCCCTAATTGTCCCATGGAAACCTCAATTACATTTCTTTAGATATTGAAAATCACAAATTCTTAACTTTATATAATGTAAGTGTTGCTTCTGATTTTTTTCTTTATTAATTTTTTGCTATTGTATCGATCACTTTGTCATATTTATTATAGTAATATTTTAAATTTATTGTTGAAAATCTTCTCCCCATACTCAAATGAACAAATTATGTATCTAATTTTTGTTGAAAAAATTAAACTATGAAAATGGGCATGTTTCAAAAAAAATTTCAAGAAACGAGGAGCTGACCGTAGACGGTGGCAAAAAGATCTCTCTTTGTTATTATGGATTTGCTTGCTGATCCCATATAAATTCAAATGTTAAATAGATAGATAAGAATTACAATAACTCAGCTCGTACTTGTGCAAAGTATGCACCAAAGTTGAACCATGATCGAATATATTTTGGCTTCTAGTTTAGTACTTCTATCTAATGTCTTGGTTTCTTTTCCTTCCAAAAAAAATGAAAATAGAATCAACCACGCACAATGATATGAGAGTGAGTTTCTACATATTTAAATATGCTTAATAATTTTTTAAAAAATTAATTTGCATATAGCAATGTATTCTAAAGTATTTTTTGCTCTCATTATACATTTTTCAATTCCCTTATACTAAAATATTAAGGTTTGAAGAAAATAATATAGTAGGTATTTTCGCTTTCATTATATGTATTCCAATTCTTTTAGTGTTGTGGTTGATTATCCTCCTCCATTAATAGTAATACAGGCCTATTGATTATTTTCTTACTATGAGATTATTGTTATTATTATTATTATTATTTATTATTAAAAAAATCATGGAATATAATTTTACTTTAATAAGTATGGTTGCTTCATAATATATACTTAAATTAAGATTTGTACTTGGTTAAAATTGTTTATTTATTTATTAATGTTAATTTTTATATATTATTAATATTTTAGACTACAGATATGGATAAATACGATATTTTTATTTACACGTGTGTATCACACGGGTGGCAATCTGGATATTTTGTCCTGACTTGATTTCAAACTTCTAAAGGTAGGACAATAATGACTACATTGTTATTTTAAAGGAATAATTAATTTGATTTATCCACTTATCATGTGTTTTTGGCCCCACCCATTTTTTACACGGGCTTGTCTAATGTTCAGTATACGGCTATTGTAATTCTTTGACTTTGCAAGCCCATTTGACATATGTCCATCACTCAGATTTTTTGTTTTAGTAACTGGTAATTTTAAATATTTTACATTGCCGGATTTATACTTCATGAAGGATATTTTTTGATTCAATAAAATCGAACCTGAATGTGACTTAATTTTGAAATTATAAATAATTGAATAGTTTTTTACGAAGGCTGATACCACACCAATTTATTATCTAGCATGACAACCCGTACATAGCGTGGATTTCTCATATAATTTATTTTGACTCAATTTTGTTAACTTGAAATAATTAAACAATTTATAAAATTTATGATAACTCAAAGCAAAAAATTGATTTTTTATTATTTAGCAATTTATTTTTTGGATGTGTTAAGATGTAATTGAATTCTACTAAATATATTTTTATGGAAATTTTATTACATTAGTTTATTTTTTCTATAAAAGTTCAAGAATGTATGTGTAATGACCTAGAACATAAATTAAATAAAATAGAGGATGAAAGAAATAATATTTTAATAAAAAGATACAAAATTAGTACTAGAGGAAGATCCTAAAACTATACTTCTTGAAATCTTAGAGAATTAAAAAAACCTCGTAAAACAATTGAACTTTATAGAATATAATTCATCATAGAAATTAATGATTGATTATTAGTTAGCATAAATGTTAACAAATGAATGAACTAAAACACTGACTTTTTTGTAACATTTTAATGTAAAAAACAAATTAATCTCCTACTCATACATTGAACAATGCTCATGCTATGGTCACTTGCTATAGGATTATCTTTGAAGAAGCATATATTTATATTTGGCCAAATGACACCCTGCGTTCTTGAAATTGCATTGGTGTTGTAGGACTGATCAGTCTAATTCTGCACAAAGGTTCAATTTCCCTGCCATCAGAACATTGTATCTGTAGGTGCAGTGTATGCTGCCTCATTGCTATTATTTCTCTCAAGGTATATACCCCTTAGATTTTGCAGCTATTCTTCCACCACAGTACCAATTTATAGTTTCAAGAACAAAAAAATCTTTTGATGATTGTGTTCTACGATTTCTTGTATTTCCGGTCTCTATAAATTTTGCCATGACAGAAAATTTTGCAACAAACGGTATTCACATGCAGGCAGCACAAAAGGCAGGGTGATTGGGGGATGTGAATGAGAATCGGTTACTTGTGCTTTTAAGACAAACATATGTATGTGGCTTTGATGATCCTACTCCATATGACTCTTATTGGGTTTATCCCACATTATGGTGATTTATATATAAGCTAGTATGAAGACCTTATTTTTTGACCTAGTTTTTGAATTAAGAAAGGTATGTGACACATATTATAAGTTTTTGTTTTAGGGGCTCGTTGGGCCAAACGATGACAGTTTCGAGGTCGCATGATGTGTGAAAGAAAGTTGTTGAGTTTATCTCGCATCGGTCGTAGAGGATGCTTGTGGTTTATACATAAGCTAATAGAAAATCCTTATTTCTTAAGTTAATTTTTGAATTAATAAAGACCCACCTATTATAAGTCCCTTTTAAGGCCCAAAAACTCTTACTTTAAGCAATTTTCTGCCTATTATTTGGGATAGAGAATAGTCTTATTTGGACAATTTCCGGATTTTCTTAGTGTTTTGGCAAGCAACTAATGAGGGAGATATATAATTGCCTTAAAAATTGTTGTATAGATGCCATCGGTATTAACTTATTTTACGTTTCTCATTTGTTGCTCCGGACAACATGTTTTCGTACTTAGACTTAAATTTATTTGAGCATTTGATTAGCTGAAACACAAATTGTCATTTGACTTGAACGTAATCTAAGTATCCACTTAATTTGTCTCTTACTCAAAGCTTACTGTATTTGATGTATAAAATTAGATTTAGATATTAATATAATTACACCAGAAGGCCATGAGTAGTGCATTAGTGACCGTGTACCAGAAGTAAAAGAGTAAATATTAATGTTAGATGTATAAACTCCTAACTCAGAGCAAGCCCCATGGATGGTACAAGAGTCAACCCGTCACAAACGTCACAAGGATCCATTTGGCTGAAAAACATAGAAAAGCTAGTTGATCGATGCTGATTGACACAGTGGAAGGATTCATTTAACAGGAGGATCCCTGGATGTGAAGACTGGAAACATGGTATGCATATATTCCCCCTTACATTTGGCCATGGCTAAGTTACATTCTCTCTCACTTATTCAATTAACGTAGTATTATTAAGTATTATATGGCATGTTCAAGCCTTTGTTATATTTGATTTCCAAAACAATCGGTGATTCGAGTGTGTTGGGCGGGCCCTGGTGGATCGTCATGGTTCTTCTCAAGGTTCATGAAGAGCATGTCCTCTTATTTATATTACAGCATGTTGAGTTTGATTACCTGTTCTATCGGACTACGAAATTCAAAAGGCTGTCCACAATTGTCACCGGCAGCTGTGCATATTGAAAGTAGTATCAGAATTTCGTTTCTTAATCTAAAATATCTTTGTCATAGATCATTTTGAAATGCTAAAATTATTTAAACAATACGGAAAGCAAGAAGTTGGTATTGTTGATACCAGATCGGAAACAAAAGTGTCGAAAGATTGAACCAACAAATATATGATTTTCTAGAAATTCGGCATTGACATATTCCTCTCAAGATGAGTGAGGGAGGAACCAAATGGGAAAAGAGAAAGTCGACTTTGATACACCTGGATAGAAAGCTTGGATGCTCTTGTCTTCCAAGCTATACACCCCCATGTCTTCTCCCCCTTCAGCTTCGATAGATGGTAAAAAGGCTGCGTCATAGTCATCAGTGAAATAGATGCAATTCCTTCTGAAAGGCTTGTTAAGGTATTTGGAAGTGGTTGGCAGACATATTGAATCGTTGTACCCAACAAAGATAGCATAATCACCCACGTCTTGGATTTCGACCACTTTCTTACCTTCCAAATCCAGTTTATAAACGTTGAAACCAAGCGTATGATGAATCGAGCATTCAAGATCATGAGGATCATCGAATTGGCGACGCCTCTCGACAACGAGAAGTTCCCCTTTGCAATCGACAATGTAGTAACCCCAATTGCCGAGAGAATTGGGCACAGAAGCAATTTCCGCATGCTTAGGTGCCGATTTGTTGCTAATGTCACAAGATAAGACGTGGCCTGAACCGGCCATGGCATAGAATTGGCCTCCTGTAAAGGCGACGTCATCTTGGGAGTGGGCTTCAAAACTGGTCCATTTTTCATCACCAGACCTGCAAAAGGATAGGCATGATGCGTGGGAGTCCAAGTGGACTGCCATGACAACAAAATCACCATTGCAGGCTGCAGGGTTTGCGGACCAAGTAGCCCTCAACATGAACATATCTCGAGCCTTCTGGCAATCTTCGATGCAGAAATCGGGTACGTCTTGAAAGGTTTGTAGCGGGGGAAGTTCGATTTGAATACCATTGAGGGGTTTAGTAGGTGGAACCGCAAATCTTTGCCAGCAGTCATCAACCAGCCATGGGCAGACGCAACGATCTTCCTACCTCGAGTCTGTGGCAATGGGAGTTCATACACTTCGCCGGTCGAAATATCGAAGAATTCGCGAATGTCTGTACCTTCTTTTTCGGACAGCAAAAGCCATGGCACTGGTTTGTAGCAGTTGTTGTTGGCCAGCGTGAAAGAGTGCCAGTACCTGCACAGAGCACCAAATCGAACAAAAGTGGCGAGACCCAACAATCTTTGGGAGAGGAGGTAGAGAAGATCATCTGGTACATCCTCCCAACTGCTCCTCATCGTACATGTACTTGTGCTAGTTTTACTGATAGTACAATTGTCCATGGGTATGGTAAAGCAAAGAGTATAAATAGAATTAGATGATGACGATGGAGAAGTTCTAACACGAGTGGGAGTAGAAGCTTCATGCAAACCGCCATCCAGATTTCCTTGTTCACGTGTGCGTCGAAGTACCCCTCGTATTTTATCAAACACCCGCCTGATACACACGTGTAAATAAAAATATTGTATTTATCCATATCTATAGACTAAAATATTAATAATATATAAAAAATAACATTAATAAATAAATAAACAACTTTAATCATGTACGAATTTCAATTTAAGTATGTATTATTAAGTAATATTACTTATTTTAAGTAAAATTAGGTTCCTTGACTTTTTAATAATAAATAATAACAATAATAATCTTAAAATAAGTAATTAAATAATCAATAGTCCCGTACAACTATTAATCTAAGGGGATAATCGACCATATCATTAAAAGAATTGGAATATAGATAATATAACGAGAGCGAAAATCACTTAGTATATTATTTTCTTCAAACTTTAATATTTCAGTATAAAGGAGTTGAAAAATATATAATGAGAGAGAAAAATACCTCAAAGAACATTGTTATATAAGAATTATTTTTTTAAAAAAATATATTAAGCTTATTGAAATATGTAAAATCTCACTCTCATATCATTGTGTGCGGTTGAATCTAGCATCATTTTTTTTAAAAGATAAGGTGCCATGACATTAGAAAGAATTTTATTGTAATTTGCATCTATCTTTTTAACATTTTGATTTATATCGGTATCAGTAAGCAAATCCATAATAACAAAAAAAGATATTTGAGTGAATTTTGCCACGCAAGGCCAAATTCAGGTTGGGAGGACATATCACTCAGATATTTTGTTTTAGTAACTGGTAATTTTAAATATTTTACATTGCCGGATTTATACTTCATGAAGGATATTTTTTGATTCAATAAAATCGAACCTGAATGTGACTTAATTTTGAAATTATAAATAACAAACTTCATTTGGCATTAATGAATATTTTAGAGAACTTTTATCTTGATTTTCTAAAAAATTCAGGTTGAATAGTTTTTTACGAAGGCTGATACCACACCAATTTATTATCTAGCATGACAACCCGTACATAGCGTGGATTTCTCATATAATTTATTTTGACTCAATTTTGTTAATTTGAAATAATTGAACAATTTATAAAATGTATGATAACTCAAAGCAAAAAATTGATTTTTTATTATTTAGCAATTTATTTTTTTGGATGTGTTAAGATGTAATTGACTTCTACTAAATATATTTGTATGGAAATTTCATTACACTAGTTTATTTTTTCTATAAAAGTTCAAGAATGTATGTGTAACGACCTAGAACATAAATTAAATAAAATAGAGGATGAAAGAAATAATATTTTAATAAAAAAGATACAAAATTAGATAAAATTACTAGAGGAAGATCCTAAAACTATACTTCTTGAAATCTTAGAGAATTAAAAAAACCTCATAAAACAATTGAACTTTATAGAATATAATTCATCATAGAAATTAATGATTGATTATTAGTTAGCATAAATGTTAACAAATGAATGAACTAAAACACTGACTGTTTGTAACATTTTACTGTAAAAAAATTAATCTCCTACTTATACAATCTAATTTTCATATAATACCTATTATATGGAATCTACTAAAAAATCTAAATTAAACGTGTAACTCACGTAAATTATATCTGGGGTGTATCTTATCTAAATTTTCCTATATATGTTATATATAAGTAGTCATAAGGGAAGCATTAATTGACACATTATATTAATATCGGAGACTAAAATTAGACAAAAAATAGCATGATACCTATCAGCTATAACTCATTCATTCATGCCTAAATATTCAATTATATGGTGCATTCTTGCATATAGGCTGCTAATAAAGAAGTAATAACACCCTAAATAAATTTATAATCAGAATTCTAAGTGCATAAACAAACTAACTAGCAGAGTACTGATATAATATTAAATTTCGATTGATAAAAATTTTTATAATGAAGGCCGTTAATTTTTATAAGGAAGAAAAAATTTACACATAATTTTACCATTAAAATTATTTTAATTAAAAGGAATAGAAGTATTATTAAAAAATTTGCTATTAAATTTACCATTAAAATAGAGCCTTGATACTATTGTGATTTTTTTTATGGTAAACAAAAATTCCCTCACAACATTGAGTTTGACGTAAACTCGAAACTTACCTACCAATTTCGAGCTTCAAATGCTACCATCAATATGTTTTATTGTAAAGCATTCCTACCGTCAAAAAATAGTTTTTGCTTTATTAGATAGTACTGACCTTGTTTCTAGTAATGAAGTAGAAGGGGAGAGAAAAAAACAGAAAAAAATAAGAAATATTTCTTTGACTTATTAAATATAAGGTAGAATTTCATAGTGCACAATTATTCTTTTCATTATATGCGTGTAGAAGAAAATATATATCTATATTTTAAATTTTAATGATTTAATTAACATATGATATACTATTTCATAGCGTGCAACTACTTACTTTTTAATAGAAAATGATATAATTTACAATAAAGAAGAAATACACAAAGAATTAGGAACCAAAATAACTACTAATAACTTTATTAAGAAAATAATTCTAACTCAGAGAATGATCCTAGAATAATTTTAGATATTATTATAAAAAAAACTCAAAGAAAATTTATATAGTATGCTCTCAAGTCTAACTAGTGTTTTAGATAGATATTAAATAATTATTGTTTCTATTATTAAAATTAATTTTGTATATTCTTAATCTTGTGATATAATATATTAATTAGTTTTAATGTACTCCGTGCATCGCGCAGGGCTATGACAAGTTTAAAATATTAATACTTTGTCCAAAATAATAATCTTCCTTAATAGCATACCCATGCAGCTGCTTACCTAGCGGTGGGATGTCAAGTCCACGCCATGCATTTTGAAAGAAGTGGAAGGCATCAATTGAGCTTCTTTGGATGAACATGAATGAAGTCTGTGGAAGACTTGATTAGGTACCACCAAGGCTAATTGGTTATAACCATTGATGAGAGCTTTCATCCTTCTTCTGATATAATATCACGGGCATTTTTTTCGGTCCGAATTAGAAGGAATGCAACGAGTTAATCCAAGTTGCTTTGCAATCTTAATTATAAGATTTTGGTTAGAATTAGTAAGTTTTGTTTCTTAAATAAACTTGTCTGGCCTTGCCTGGCAAAATTCACTCAAATAACTTTTTTTGTTTTTATGGACTTGCTTGCTGATACTGATATAAATTTAAATGTTAAATAGATGGATACGAATTTCAATAACTTAGCTCATACTTGTGCAACAGTAAAACCATGATTGATTGTATTTTGGCTTCTAATTTAGTACTTCTTTCTAATGCCATGCTACCTTTTCTTACAAAAAAATACGATGCTAGAATCAACTGCGCACAATGGTATGAGAATGAGATTTTGAATATTTAAATAAGTTTAATAATTTAAAAAAATTAATTCGTATATAACAATGTACTCTAAGGTATTTTTCACTCTCAAAATATATTTTTCAACTCCATTATAATGAAATATTAAGGTTTGAAGAAAATAATATACTTGGTATTTTTCCCTCTCATTATATATAGTCCAATTCTTATAGTGTTATGGTTGATTATCCCCCTAGAAAAATAGCTATATTGTGGGCATTTTTTCAGTCTAAGGTAGCAGCTCCACCCATTTTTTGCTATATATGGTTCAAAATCTTTTCATTAGTAGTGTTCGAATTAGAAGGATTGCAACAAGCCATATTATATATTATTGCCACGAAAGTTGCTTTACAATCTTAATTATAAGATTTTGCTTAGAATCAGTAAATTTTGTTCCTTAAATAAACTTGTTTGGCCTTGCCCGGCAAAATATACTCAAATATCTTTTTGTTATTATGGATTTGCTTACAGATACCGATATAAATCTAAACGTTAAATAGATAGATATGAATTCTTTCTAAGGTCGTGGTACCTTATTTTTCAAAAAAAAATGATGCTAAATTCAACTGTGCGTAATGATACGAGAGTGATATTTTACATATTTCAATAAGCTTAATATTATTTTCAAAAAAAGTAATTCTTATATAACAATGTTCTTTGAAGTATTTTTTGCTCTGCATTATATATTTTTCAACTCCTTTATACTGAAATATTAAGGTTTGAAGAAAATAATATACTAGGTGATTTTCGCTCTCATTATATTATATATATTCCAATTCTTTTATTGATATGGTCGATAATCCCCTTAGATTAATAGTTGTAAAGGGACTATTGATTATTTAATTACTTACTTTAAGATTATTATTGTTATTATTTATTATTATGATAATACATGCTTAAATTGAAATTCATACATGATTAAAGCTGTTTATTTATTTATTAATGTTATTTTTTATATATTATTAATATTTTAGTCTATAGATATGGATAAATACAATATTTTTATTTTCACGTGTGTATCAGGCGGGTGTTTGATACAATACGAGGGGTACTTCGACGCACACGTGAACAAGGAAATCTGGATGGCGGTTTGCATGAAGCTTCTACTCCCACTCGTGTTAGAACTTCTCCATCGTCATCATCTAATTCTATATATACTCTTTGCTTTACCATACCCATGGACAAGTGTACTATCAGGAAAACTAGCACAAGTACATGTACGATGAGGAGCAGTTGGGAGGATGTACCAGATGATCTTCTCTATCTCCTCTCCCAAAGATTGTTGGGTCTCGCCACTTTTGTTCGATTTGGTGCTGTGTGCAGGTACTGGCACTCTTTCACGCTGGCCAACAACAACTGCTACAAACCAGTGCCATGGCTTTTGCTGTCCGAAAAAGAAGGTACAGACATTCGCGAATTCTTCGATATTTCGACCGGCGAAGTGTATGAACTCCCATTGCCACAGACTCGAGGTAGGAAGATCGTTGCATCTGCCCATGGCTGGTTGATGACTGCTGGCAAAGATTCGCGGTTCCACCTACTAAACCCCCTCAATGGTATTCAAATCGAACTTCCCCCGCTACAAACCTTTCAAGACGTACCCGATTTCTGCATCGAAGATTGCCGGAAGGCTCGAGATATGTTCATGTTGAGGGCTAGTTGGTCCGCAAACCCTGCAGCCTGCAATGGTGATTTTGTTGTCATGGCAGTCCACTTGGACTCCCACGCATCATGCCTATCCTTTTGCAGGTCTGGTGATGAAAAATGGACCAGTTTTGAAGCCCACTCCCAAGATGACGTCGCCTTTACAGGAGGCCAATTCTATGCCATGGCCGGTTCAGGCCACGTCTTATCTTGTGACATTAGCAACAAATCGGCACCTAAGCATGCGGAAATTGCTTCTGTGCCCAATTCTCTCGGCAATTGGGGTTACTACATTGTCGATTGCAAAGGGGAACTTCTCGTTGTCGAGAGGCGTCGCCAATTCGATGATCCTCGATGATCTTGAATGCTCGATTCATCATACGCTTGGTTTCAACGTTTATAAACTGGATTTGGAAGGTAAGAAAGTGGTCGAAATCCAAGACGTGGGTGATTATGCTATCTTTGTTGGGTACAACGATTCAATATGTCTGCCAACCACTTCCAAGTACCTTAACAAGCCTTTCAGAAGGAATTGCATCTATTTCACTGATGACTATGACGCAGCCTTTTTACCATCTATCGAAGCTGAAGGGGGAGAAGACATGGGGGTGTATAGCTTGGAAGACAAGAGCATCCAACCTTTCTATCCAGGTGTATCAAAGTCGACTTTCTCTTTTCCCATTTGGTTCCTCCCTCACTCATCTTGAGAGGAATATGTCAATGCCGAATTTCTAGAAAATCATATATTTGTTGGTTCAATCTTTCGACACTTTTGTTTCCGATCTGGTATCAACAATACCAACTTCTTGCTTTCTGTATTGTTTAAATAATTTTAGCATTTCAAAATGATCTATGACAAAGATATTTTAGATTAAGAAACGAAATTCC